>CAXIVR010000002.1:75534931-75679931 GCA_964035755.1 Teleogryllus oceanicus | reverse complement strand
GGCAGGGTGGCGGCGGCGGCGGCCCGGCGGCGGCGGAGGCGGCGGCGGAGGCGGCGGCGGCCGCGTCCTGCTCCAGCCCGGGGTGCGACGCGCGGCCTGCAAACATCCGCGCATCCATCGCGTCTGGGGATGAACGCTCCATGGCTAGAAACGATCAAGGTGTTAGAGGGATCAAACAAAGTTTCGTCATGTAGTGTCAGCTGAATTGTTGGCTCTTGGGCGGGAAGATTGAAGCAGAGCGTCGTATAATGAGGGTAAGAGAACATAGCGAGGAATGCAGGTTTCAGAGGAAGAGTTGACTGTGATGATCGAGGAAGATTTATGTTTCGGATTACCATTCATTTATTTACACATTATTACCAAGAAGACGAGTACTAGAATGGTTTGACATGTTTTAAGCCACCAGCTTGCCGTGAGAACGAGCAATAATATCGAGAGTGATAACTAAAGAATGAAATAAGACGATAGTTTCTGCGATTGGTTTCAGTTTCACCTCGGTCCTAGAGTAATGGTGGCTTGCAGTCGTCTTTCGTGTTGTCCATATTGAACGTTGCCTCTGTATCACTAGAGTTCACAGTTCACTGCATTGAACTTAGCAAATAAGAATCAAATGATATATGTGTTGATCAGAGATACGCGCATGCCTATTCTCATTCAGATATCAGTTTCCCACGAAATGGTTCCCACAAAAAAATTGCCACTTGAAAATTCTTCATGTGAAAATTCTTCGTCATTCTAGATGTGTGCACGAAAGGGACCAGGTCATAAGGTATTAAAAAAGAAAAGATTACTTTGAGAAGGTGTATCTACATTATGAATGTTCCGATAGAAGTAATATATGCACTCAAACACAACAAAGAAGTCATACAAACGTCAAGAAATATCGTGAAACTTTTAAAACAACATTTTAAAAAATATTCTATTTCTCCCCAAAGATTCTCGTTTTAAAGAAACTTAGTCTCAGCATTTCAACTTTTAATGAAGGAAGAAACCAGAGTGTCAATAGATGAAGCTTACCGAGAAGGAGTGGCGGCGCAGCCAGGCCAAGACAGCGCATGCGCCAAGCGTCTTGCAGCAGCTGCAGGCGCGCCTGCTTGCGCCACCGGGGCCACCTGCGCACAGCACAAGCGATGCCATGCAGACGCATGCACAAGAGACCACTTTCTTCACAAAACGTGCGAAGAAGCTCAGGGCGGAGCGCGCTGTCTTCGCATTTGCGAGGCCCGGGATCAACCCCTATGCCGGCCCCTCTGGCCGGGTATTTCGTGATTTTCCTCTGTCATCCAGTCGAATGCTAGGATGGTTCTACTGAAAGGTCACGACGCGAAACCAGCGCCGTTATCCGAAATCATCAACTACGCGAAGGTTAAGCGAATTCGAGACATCCTGGGATCCTCGATGGGTGACCAGCTTGAATCCCGGGATCATTTTGTTATAGTACGAAGAAGATGAAGAGTACCGATGGGAATCATTGTCATAATAATCCTACAATAGACATCACGATTACTTATTATTTTGTGAAAAATAGGTTGTAAATTTATCTTAAAATTAAAAAAAATCCCGGGATCTAACGGCGCCGAGGTCAATTGCCCTTAACAGAATATATAATGGCTAAATGCAAATGTAAAAATACTTTACAACGTAGAAGAGTTAGAATTGATTCCGGGCGCGTAAGTAGATGATTAATATCGTAAATGTAGTGCAGGTTATATCTCGGGAGGTTGCGATGTTCCATCTTCCCTGGAATGTGATACCGACGCAGACCTACACGTCGGTTTGCGAATTTCTACCTCCAGGTATCTCCCCCATTGGGACAAGCTCTAAGCTGGTTTTATAAACACATATTTCACGCTTACTTAAAAATACGCTCTTAATTTCGTCCCCCATATTCCTTATTGCGCTTCAAAGATTTTAACTAGAAGGAGGCTCAAAATATAATTCAAACAAACTTGTATGGTAGTATGTGATATTTCGTTTAAAAACTAAATTTTCATTCTGATAAACCCAATAAAAATAAACATAATCCCATACTATTGAACTTGCTAACAAAAATGCTGTCTGTCCGTCTGTGAACAACGCTAGCGGCAAAACCGCTTGGCTGATTTTCTCCAAAATTGATGTTCCCAAATCGATCTGGCTGATGCCGCGGCCCCTTGAATTTGAAACCGATATTTTAATTTTGGTGGATACTTTACACGAAGCCCCTGGGATATTTTCAAAATTTTCAAAAAATGTCTCCATCGTTTTTTATTAAATTTTGTTGTTGGATAGTAAAAAGGACGTTTAAGAGAATGATGCAGGTCTCATGTTCGTTGAAAACCCTGATATTTTCGAAAATTGCAATAGTTCACAATTTTTACGGAGTCTTCCTACAACTAAAATATTCAAGATTGAGTTTTTTCCCTTAATTCGATTTGTTCCTTAAAGATAGGTTTTAAATAAAGGTGAATTTTTCGAAATTCCAATACTTTTTGCGTAATTTTGCGTGAAACTAAGGGCGAGAAAGTACATGCAGTTTTAGCGACACTAGTTTTCGTTTTTGATAACGGATCTTGTCAACTGAAGCAATTCACACCAAAATAACTGTAACGTAACCAGTACCGCCTCACCCGTTTATCATCTAGCACTGTTTGGAGACGTAAGCAACGATTACAGGTTAAATTTAAGGACACTATATTTTAATATGCATTTAAATCAACATCCTGGCGCATAATAGGTAGGGGATGATAAATGGGTACTTTATCGTAATTGGGAGATTTTTGCTATTCTGTGCTGTCCAAAAGAAAGATAGCTGCAAGTCTTTTCGTGAATTGTAGCTGCTAATACATAATTTAATAATAATACATAGCTTGTATAATCTCAACACTTTAATTACGTCGTCGCCAAATGCAATTATTTAGAAAGAAATGGACTTACGAATGAGCACTGAGGTAGTGTTGAACATTTTTACTTCGATGTATTTTACTTTATCACTGAATGTTTCACAATAACTGTAGAAAGTTGAGTACAAGAGCAGCAACTTACTTACATTTACAACTTTGTATAAAAATTGTAACTCGCAAATAGAACGTTATCACGGTGGAAATCATGAAAAGACGTGACAGAGATGGTTTAAGAAACTGAGATCGATAGAGTGAGCTCTGACTCAGCTTCTCATTTTGAATCCCGTCGTGGGCATGAATGCGTTGGCCTTACCTACATCCGTTTAATTCTGAAACATGAGTATTCTGACTACGAATGTTCAACGATTGAATCTTGTGTTGCCAGGATGCCCTTGGAGTTTGGAGTTCCTGAGAATCCCCATAACAAAGGTGACGGATGGGGATATCAAATTTTGCGCTGATTAGAGACCTAGGCTGAAATTTTAGACAAGGAGCCAAGGGAATAGGCGGTCGCTGGGAATATGCTGAGGAGGCGGTGATGGCTGCAGCCGCTGAGACTTAGAGACAGTGGCAGTAAAGATAACCAATAACACGAATTCTTTACCAGAAAGCAGTTGTACCTTTAGAACCAAAACTTCGTTCTTTCAATTCTTGAAAATAGGAAGAGATTATTTACCAATATTGATGTAGCATTAAAAGAAGACAATTTTAAAGCGGGTTCGGTCTCTATAAATAAGGAACTAGAAATAAGGCATAGGCTTGCAGGAGTTTCCCTCTACAGGTATCTCCGCTAGTGGTGCCCTGACCCACAGCTTTAAACTCTCGACTGGTCCCTCGACATGGTGGTAGTGTAATACATATAAGTGTAAGTGTATGTGTGAAGGGGGAGGAGAGAGCAAGCATGAGAGAAGAAATCGTGCGCAATCCATGGCTCGCCTGTTAGGGTACTGCACCGGAATTTATCTGGTATAGGTCGGAGAAACTACCGAAAACTGCCGACCGGAACGGTCGATCGGGAGAATTCTTTTCCAGTTAGTATTTAAATTCGACCTAGCAATCAAGCCATTTTATGAAAATCCACTTTTCTCAGTATTCGAAACCCAGGGCCAATCCGACCAGTGCTGCTGCAGAAGCAACGATGTTGCACTTCAATTTAATGTAGATTAATGTGTTTATGTACATGAAACTAAATGTATCTGTATGAAATATAATGCTCAAATTAAAATCAGTGTATATTTAATATAGAGATTTTCCCATTTCCCTGCATCTCATCATTCCTAACATCTATTTATAATCACAATTCCATCAAAATCATTCCTTCCTTCCAGATATGACCCGAGTGGTAGTTTAGTGCATCAATGGAAGTCACTGCAGCGCCTCTGACCGGGAGGCGCGGTTCGAGTCCTAACGGTGGCAAGATTTTCGACACTAGCTTTTCAGCTAGGTCAAATTCAGTCGCTGTCTGGAGGAGAATTCTAGCGGCCGGCTGCTCTGATCGGTAGTTTACCGTGGGTTCTCCAACACTAGGCGAATGCCGGAGCAGTACCCTACCAAACGGGCCACGGATCGCGCCCGATCTGTCCTTCCTATTCCTTGTCCTATCCTCTCCCTTACACACACATACACTAACATGCCCTACACTAACACATATTCCGCGAGATCGGTCGGGAGCTTAGAGCTTGGCCTGACTGGGGTGGTGCCCCGCTGGTGGGAGAGTCCTGGTTAGGGGGAAAATCCTCTAGCCGACGGTAAATCGGCGCCGGATCTCGCCATCCAGCGGTGGAAGATCACCGCCATCTTCCGAGAAAAAACATGCACTACACTAGCGGGACTAATGACCAAAGCAGTTGACGCGCCCGGAAACACGAAAAAATCAATCAATGAAACGTTCCAGATATGAACATTAAGTTTTGACACTTGCATCCTAATGGCTGGCCGGCGAAGTCGGACTACCGACCCAATAACGCCAAATACATACGTACATGCTAATATACATGTGTACATTAAAATTAATGTTCTCTCATGATAATTACATTAATATCCTTTTAATGAGAGTAATGCCGAAATTTCTGACTGCGTGTGCGAGGAGGGGCTATTTCGGGTGAAGGAGCGAGGAGAGGCCGTGTACGCACCTGCACGCGCGCCTCCGAGAGGTTGATGCGCAGCGCCACCTCCTCGCGCAGGAAGACGTCGGGGTAGTGCGTCTTCTGGAAGAGCGCCTCCAGCTCCTGCAGCTGCTGCGGCGAGAACGTCGTGCGGTTGCGGCGCTGCAGACGGAAACCAACACCACCATTGTCATCCACACGCGCTTCACAAGTAGAATTTCTACTCACGCACACCAATGCAGGTACTTTATACACTAAAATTTCAGGACTATGTAAATTTGATGTGAAAAAATTCAACCAGACACGTGTTTGGGGAAATTTTTCCCATCAAATCAATTCAATTCATTCCCATCATCTCTATAATACAAAATTAAATTAACAAAATAGCACATGAATAACTACATCATACAAGGAAGTACATAACCGGATTGAATATTGAAATTATTTAAATAGAGTACTTTCGTAAGAAACAAATGTAACATAGATTAAACACGTTAAGTAAACATAGTGATTACTCCTAGGATGGCGCCATTTTGTGATTCGTACGAAGTACGAAGGAAGATGAGGGAGGAAATAAAAGGATGGGAAAGCTAGTCAATGAATAAATTTATGATGGGGCTGGATTGATGGCTTTATTTATTGACTAGTTTTTCAATCCTTTTATTTCCTCCCTCACCTTCCCTCAGTTTGCCTTCGTACCCTGTCCAAATCATCATTAATTTGTTTAAGGAACTAATGCGCAGAATTCTTCGAGAATTGACACAAACATTTCTTCAACTTTAAATATCGATTTTCGTTTGAAAATACTGAATTATAATATTATTTTAAACATTATTGTTATTGGAAATCAAATGTTTAAAATCATTTTCAGAAACCATGTTAGAGAGAGCAGACAGATCTTTTAAACACTAGTAGTTAACGCCTGTAGTGCTTTCTCTCTTGGCAGATGTGTTTGACGGGTAGCATCACACAGGCGTAATCAGCCATCTGGCTCGAAAATACCGTTTGTCAATCATTGATTTTTCTGTTTACAATGTCAGTGTTTAATGCAATGGACATAACAAATATAATTATAAAGAATTCAACTTACATGTTCATAAGAAACATTTTTAATTAATGGTAAGGTTTGTATGAATAAACAAGAATAACGTGTATCTAAGTTACATGTAAGTAAACTTGCTTCTCTCGAATCCTATTTAACATTCCTCTTGACATCTTTACAATCTTGACAATTTGGAAACTGCTTTGCCATAACTACATAGTGTCGTTTTTGACGACTCTATCATTAATTTGCAAGAGCTTGTTCGCCGCTTGAATTGAAATAATGTTCTCTCTTCACACAGATTGCCGATGATGAATTCGCGTACTTAATTG
The DNA here is from genome assembly GCA_964035755.1 of Teleogryllus oceanicus. Taxonomy (NCBI): domain Eukaryota; kingdom Metazoa; phylum Arthropoda; class Insecta; order Orthoptera; family Gryllidae; genus Teleogryllus; species Teleogryllus oceanicus. Next base: position 75,673,570 of record CAXIVR010000002.1, on the reverse strand, counting down.
CTCAATTTAACTAACAATTTAAATAAGTTTACTGTAATTATCAATTATTTGCTATTCTTGCAACCCCTATTAGTGATAAAACTGCTCAAGTCTTTGGGTGAAAAAATGTAATGGACTGTCTACACGGTCCAGAGGCATCTTTTAAATCATTTTTTTAAACGTTCAAAAAGCTTGCTGAGATGATTTCAGTGACGATTTTGTTAGCATTTTCTCGTTTTAATTGAGTTGGCGGCTAATGTGTGAGCTGGTGTATATTTATTGTTCATTATCTAAATTATCTCTATTCAATAAAATAAGCCCTGGAAAGACGCCCAACGGGAATAGTTTATTGAATGATTAGGCTGTCAGTCACATTTTGTTGACAATGACAACGCCTTCAATCATTCCAATTGTAAATGTCAACTACACTCACCACTGAATCAATAACAAGGAATAGCCTTGCTTTGTAATATGTTTATTTCCTGAGCTGAGAAGGGAAGACAGCTATACTTTTAAACGAATAAAATTCATCTGTATCCGTTTTATCTTAATTTTGATATTTTATAATATAGTGTATATTTGTGTAATGTCGATATTTTATATATAATGTATATTTCTGTTTATGAATGCATGTATGTTATAATGATCACACCCAGGATTGACAGTCCACACCTCTTCAAATCGAACACAAATAAACCGCATTACTATTACGTAGCAACAGTAATACGAGAGTTGAGTATATCTAGATCTACGATTTACAAAAATTTAAACAATTATAGAAATGGTTGGACAAATAATTACATTAAAAATTAGCTTTTGTTGAGCACGTTGATCAGCACGTGGTCCTGTTATCAAAACAAACTGCTCTTAAAGTTCGCAAAATGCATTTTTAAGGTAAGGTTATGTTAAAAAAGTGTTAATTGAATTTTATTAACCTAATGACTGATCGATTGACTGATTAGTGGTTCCGGGCGCGTCAACTGCTAAGGGCATTAGTTCCGTATGTGTAGTGCATGGTTTCATCGCAGGAGATGACGGTGATCTCTCCCACTGGGTGGTGAAATCTGGCGCTAACTTATCGGCTAGCGGGAATTTCTCCAACCAGGTATCTCCCGTCAGTTTGGCTCCGCCCATGACAAAACAAGCTCTAAGCTTCCAACTAATCTCCCGTCATATAAGATAGTGTTGTGTCCATGAGTGTACGTTTGTGTATGTAAAGGGTGAGGAAAGTTCTAGAAATCGGAATGAATATCAGCGCGTGGTTCGTAACCCGTTTGTTAAGGTACTGCTCCTACTGCCTAGGTATCTAACTACTGTCGAACTACTAACTACTGTCTAACTACCCGACGATGGCGGGGACTCGAACCCCAGAACCCGACTAGAGGTACTGCAGTGACATCAATTGATGCCCTGAACCACCTTTGCCGGTATATTAACACATGTAGTGTCTATAAATCCACTCAAACACTTGTTATATAGCCTGTTCATTTTTATGTCTCACCTCTGATGCTTTGGCCTATTAAAGAGAGTTGAACAGAGCCTGGCGGAGTTCTCAGGCACTTCATGCTAAGCACCCGTAATGGTTCTTAAGAAACTATAGTTCCAACGCAATAGTTAACTTTCTTAATAAATAATCCGATTTTGACGTTAAAATGTCGTTAAAATCGGTTGTGTAAGGGGGGAGAGGTTGCTTGCAAAAACCTCAACATAAAATTACATGTAACGAATACATTTCAGACTAAGTCGCCTAAAACAACCTGACCACCACTTTGGTATCGGGTGGAGGGAAAACAATTCAACCAAGCATCTGAAAGTGCAAATATATAAATTCATGGTGCTATCGGACGTTGCAGGCACCAAAAATATGAAACATCTCCATTGGCCTCCCAAAAGAACATGCGTATCTCTATGATTTTTATGTCTTTACTTTTTCCTGGCATAGTATTGTTTTGTTAGGCATTGGACTATATTCCTACGCAATTGGATCGTATATTATTTTGAAATATTGGACATATCCAAAGAATTGGAACAGCTGTTCTTTCAGTATAATATTAACTGACATTTATAGGAATTCAACAAACAAATATTCGCTTCTTAATTTCCACTGACTTAATTTGCACTTAACCTCTTAATTAAATCTGCTATCATTTTATCACCTATGATTGACAATTCTTTTATCTTGTCTCCAGGTTGGCGACTCTTGCGCTACCGGCGGCGCAGCAAACTATTTGTGTTGATGTAATATATTTTGAATTTTTTATTTCCTAAAATTGAAAAAAATCTAATAAAATATTACACTTTATCTTATTGCAACGAGAAGTACCTTGCTAATAACGAGAAAAGCTCTGTGAAGAATGTAGAACTTTTCTCTTGAAGATAAAGTAACTCTTTTATCTTAGTTTATCTTAGAATTTGTGTCATTAACATTTGCAATGGTTAAGTAAGATGCGTATGTTTTATGTTGGATATCACACATGTCAATAAAAATAATATATCCACATACGAGCACTTATTTATTATTACTATTTAACACGATAGTTACGTCCAAAAACTTGAAAGAGACGCAATAAATATTAAAGTTAAGTTAAAATAAATATTAGAGTTAAAATCGGGATTGTTGCAACATTGATTGGAAAATACATATGGCAATGGAATCTGTATGCCTTGGGGCGATGAAAACATGGAGGTAAAATAAACAAAAATTGGAAAATACTGTCTCTGACGAAAAAATGTAATTCTTCCACAGGATATATGAGATTGTAGATATTAATTTAGGAAATAATTTGGAAAAAGTTTAGAAAATATTCCCGATATCAGATTAAGAGTAATTAGTACTGTGATTAAGTGAGAAAATAGTTCTGTTTATATATGAGTAGATCGGAGCCTAGATTAGGTAACAATAAATTGGTCACAGTATCAGTGTAAATGTGCATGTATGAGTAGTAAGTGAAATATATGTGCCAGGTTGCGGACGATATTCTATTTCAGGTCCTGATCATTTTTCGAAGACTGGAAGAAGAGAATACGTGACGTCCACGTCCTTAATTAATTTAGATATGTTTATATTAGAGATAATTCGTTTTCTGACATCAGGTTTTCCCCTTCAGGGTTTTCCCTTAGACATGCCATCTATTTTCCGCGGCTTTGATGTGATAGAGATACCATCTGTGATGAATGCCAAGTTTCGTTAGCTTAGAATTGTAGAGCGTAGGCTTTGTAATGGCTTAAAGACCTTCGGCCCACACACATCTATTACCGGCTCTGGGCATCAACTGATATTCCTTCAGTTTCTCTGACAGAGAAATTCTAAAGTTCGAGTTCCGACGGTGGCAAGATTTTCGGCACTAGTTACATTGTTAGGTCGAGTTCAGCCGCTGTCCGGCCGGTTGCTCTGATCCGTCGTTGTCTGTTATTTTGCCAATCGACACTAGGGGAATGCCAGAGCAGAGCATTACAAATGGGCCACACACACCGCGCGCGAACTTTCCTTTCTCTTTCTTCCTATCCTCACCCTTTACTTCCAAACACACTTAGGTGCACTACACTACCACATATGACAGGAGATCAGTCGGGAGCTGAGAGGTTGTTCCGGCTGGGGCGGTGCCCTGCTACTGGGAGATACTTGGTATTTCTGGTACTGTATCTGGGAGATACCGATGTACTAGCGGGAAAGTGAAGAAAGAACACTGCCAACTCCGCACATGAAACTTGCATTACATTTACAATGACTGTAGCTTGTGGCACACCCGAAAACACGAAATATTCCATCATTATCTATATATGTATTATTGTTTAGATTTGGTCCAGGACTATTTAATTAAATAAAATAATATGTTAATATTCTCATAAAAGCAACAGAATTGCATACCAATTCTTGGAAAACTTATTTCAAAATTAAAACATAAGTTTAATTCAACAATTACCCCACCTTTCAATTTCTCTCCAGAAAGTATAAATCGTATGTTCTAACGCTTTCATTTGTGCGGTTCACCCTGCGGTCATCGTTTTAGGTTGTATCGGAATTTATTTTAGATGGCTGAAACGATTCGGCTTCTGCGTTACAGCCGAGAGCATTCCAGTGGCTCAGGCTGCGGATGACGAGTTTTCGAGATGCGGACACTTAACCTCTTAATTAAAGAATATTCAATGTACCAGAGCAAGTGAAAAATGAAATATAATTAAATTATTAGAGAGAGTCTCTCATTAAATAATTAACATGTTCTCCATATCTCGATTGAAAAATAAAAGTGTTTTAATATAACGTGGCAATGCTTTTATTAAGTAAATAAATTAAATTCGATACTAATAATAATATAAGAACAATAATAATCGAAGCGATACAAAATACATTGAAACCGCATGCTAACTGACGTAAAACAATCTATCAAAGCCACCATATTTTTCAGAGTACATATTGTTCGCATCTTTGAAATCGCGCATGCCTCCAAACGAACGAAATAATCATGAGCTTCGACATGTTTATTCCCCATCATCGGTAATAATTCATCAATTACAGGTTCCATTGGCGCTTCTTTGTCAGATTACTGGCAGACCAATCGAATTGTTTCGAAGTCGTTTAATTAAGGGCGGAGAGCGAAGCTCTAAGCTCCCGACCGGTCTCCCGGCGTGAGTGGTAGTGTAGTGCATATGAGTGTAAGTGTAAGGAGTGAGGAAAGGACAAGGAAGATGGACGAAAGGTCGCGCGCAGTCCGTAGCCCGTTTGTTGGATTCAGCTGCGGCATTCGTCTGGTGTTGATCGGAGAAACCATGGAAAACTACCGATTAGAGCAGCCAGCCACTACAATTCTCCTTCAATTAGCGACAGAACTCGACCCAGCTAGGGTCGAAAATTATGTCACCGTCGAGACTCGAACCTAGGACCTTCCGATTCGAGGCACTGCAGTGACATCAATTAATGCCCTGAGCCCCCTCTCCCGGTCCGTTCGTGTTGTGGACTCAATTAGCGGCGCGGCCCGCCCCGGGCGGCGGCGGCGGAGGCTGCGTGGGCGGGGGCCGCCCGCGGGACATAACCGCGAATGGCTTCCATTCGTCAAGGCTCGCCAGCTCGGATAAATAGCTCGTTGCGCGGCGTTATCGGCGATTGCGGGCGCGCGGCGTCGCGTCGCCTCACGGGCCTCCGCCGTCCCTCGGGGTCGAGCTCTCCCGGAGCGCGGTGCCTGCACAACCACGGCCGAGATAGCTCAGGGGCAACTCTGGGATGTCCTAGGGTTCGCGTCCTGAAGGTCGTGTAGTTTTCACATTTGTTATATAGCTGCCACCCAGTCAACCAGTGGAGAAGTATTCTGGAGGCCAGCTGCTCTGTTAGGTAATTTTATGTGGTTTCTCTGAACAATGCAATGCGAATGCCGGAGGAGTGCTTTAAGAAACAGGTCATGGACAGGGGGAATCCTTCCTTGTTCTTCCTTGATTCTTGCTATCCTCTTAAACTCTTAGTTACATTAAACGAGCACATTCAAGGAGGTCAGACGAGAGATACGTGTTTGCCCCAACAGGTAAAGAGCGCTGCTGGGGTCTGTATTTCACGTTCTAGGGGTGGAGAAACACCACTTCCCGGCTATCATAAGTTTTACACCCATGTAACTAATGACCATAGTATATGAGGCTCTCAGAATTAATACTAACTCACTCACTCTTGTACTAAGCCTCCCGTACTACAGTATTACTCTCTTTTTGGGATTTTATTAAATTATTGCATCTACAATAATCACTCTTAAGAATGCGAGTGTCGACTTACTTGGAAAAGTAATTTCAATAGTGCTGATTTGATATCAAGCAACACTTACAAATCATCCACTCTGACATTCCAGATGTCAGTCACTCTACCACAGGCTAGGGAAAACTGAAGAATTGTACGCTTTTGATTGATGTATGATTGATGTTTCCTGACACGTCAACTAGTATGCTCATTAGTCTCGATAGAGTAGTGAATGTATTATCTGGGGAGATGATGGTGTTCCTCTCCCCTGGATGGTGAGATCCAGCAACGTCCTATACGTCGGCCTGCGCTGGAGGGGGTAGGTTCTCCCACCAGAAATCCTCCCGCAGCCGAGACATGCTCTAAGTTCCCGACTGGTCTCTCGAAATGTATGGAAGTGTAGTGCATGCAAATGTAAGTGTTGTGTTAATAAAGGGATGGTATAGAAAGGAAGAGGAAGGAAAGATCGCATGCATTACTTGACCCATTTGTGAGAATACGCCTTAGGCATACACCTGATATTGATCGGAGAAACCACGGAAAACTACTGATCAGAGCCGGAATTCTCCTCCATTCTTGGGATGAATTCGATCTAAATATGTAGTCAGTGTTGGAAAATCCGCCAGCCTCAAACACTGGGATCTTCCGGTCAGAATCTCTGCCGAGTCACCGGTAAAGGTAAACTCAGCCGGTTTTAACGCTATTTTGCACTTTGCATTCAAAATTAGTATTTATTTACCCAACAATTGTCCCGTTATAAGTCTTATGGACCAGAAAATGTGTGTGGGGAGAACTGAAAACAGGGAAACAGGACATCAGTTCCAAAAAACCGTATTTTTAAATTCATTTTTAACTTGTTTGCAGTAACGGTATTGTAAATTTTCCTAATGGCTGACCTTAATGCCCCTGCTTAATAATTTTTAAGTGAAAAGTAAATATAACCTTAACATGATTCAGTTTTACACAATCTAGGATATTAGAGGTAGTGGGAGGAACCGTCAGGCAAGTTCCCAATACTGCCTTCCTAGAAAAAAAATACATTTCCATCCTCCATATCTACACAGTTTCCCAATTCTGAAGTTTACAAGATTAATATGAGGGAAAATTCCATCTTTTTAATATAAGTCGGAACGTTATCTATCCAATTGATGACAACCTTGTATCATAGGTGTGGGTGTATTTGTCAAACAAAACGACGACCGTGGTATTTACCACTACATTCGCAAATGTAAAGAAGTTTCAGTGGAAAGAATGGAGTAAACTAACGGTGCTATGACAGTACATACTTGTTCGCACTATTGGAAATAGCTACGTAATATTAAAGAATTGTTATTTCTCTCCTACTAGTACTTCAGCTATAAATTGAAAAAGTTCAATTCAACAAGTTCAAACGAAATGCCTCTGGTGCATATCTGCATTTATTTCGTTTCTCAGAAACACTAGTAATTTCTCACTTTTACCAATGAAACAAACATGAATAAATTTAAATGTTACAATATTTGCGGCATATAATTCAGAATAGTAAGAATAATTTCACACAAGCGTGCCTTGATTACAATGGAGCTTTCAATTTTTGAATACCACAATCAATAATCAAAACTTCTTAAAGTAAAGAAGTGTGTTTGTTAGTTCTAAGTTAAATTTATTACCTTTCTTCATGATCTATTTCGTTTCATAAATTTCAGAATTTTTAAACCACTGTGTCTTTTTGCGAAATTACAAGGCGACAAACAAACTGCGCGAAATGCGAATTTACAATTCATAATCTTTCGAATTTTCGAAAATGCAGAGGGTGCGTCGAAAATGAGACCATCACCATTATCATTACAGTTCTTAGCTACATACGAGGAAACAATTACAGAAAAAAATTGGAGCTTCTTTCGGAGAAAGTAATTGTTTAATATTTGAAAATTGCTTGTTTGACGCCAAATTTCGCAAAAAATACTCATATTTTCGAAAAGATGACCACGATCTTATTTGAGGATCTGCTTCTGATGAACACATGTAATTTTAAAAAAAATCATCTTCACAATTGTAGTTGTAGGAAGACGCCGAAAAATTGTAATTTTTTGCAATTTTCGAAAAGGTATTTCACCGAAAATGAGATCTGAACTATTCTCTTGGGCATCTTTTACGGTATTCGAGGACAACATTTTATTACAAAATGTTGGTAGCACATTTTTTAAAATTTTTTAAAAGTCCTATGAGCTTCATGTTAAGTACCCCAAAAATTATAACATCTATTTCAAATTCAACGAACCGAGACATCAGCCAGATCAATTAGGAAATATAAGTTTTGGTGATAATCCTACTTATGGGCCTCTAGTGTTGTTCATAAACGGGCAGATAGACGGACAGACATTTGCCGTCATTCGATTTTTCGGTGTCAAGGACCAACGAAACATTCTGTTTACACAACGTGTTAGAGGAAGTAATTTACTATATATAGGAACAAGATTTCCCAAGAACCACTTCTTCGTTAATAGGGACTGGCAATACGTTTTTCTGTCGATAATTCGCCGTTTTATCCCACAGCCTTACAATACTTTATACTGCGTAAGCAGTAGCGAAGACGTTCAACCAAGTAACCAAATGTAAAATGTACAAACACCAAATGTAGTGCATACAACGTATACACTATTGTGCCAAGTGCACTCTAAAAGAAAAAGCCTCATACCTTTTTTGCTCAATTGTTTAGTAAATATTAATCATTATATATTACAAATTATCGTAGAGTGGTAAAGGAATACTCAATTCTTTTCTTAAACGTAAAGTTAGAGTTTTTTGTAGGAAAGGGTAAAAATATTTATTGTAATAAATTATTTATTCCAATTTTAGGACGGCAATATTGCACTACTTGTTGTTGTTAGTCTTTCTTATAGAATTTGTATCATATTTGTTACCGCTGTATGTACGCTGCCGTGCTTCTCTGTCTCCATACCATTTTTAAATTCTTTTGTTATTTTCATTTCCGACTGCCTGTTTCTTTTATAGCGGGTGGAACTCAATTTAGATTTGAATCTAATTTTCGGTTCGGACTACAAGACAAATAAGAGTCTCGAATATCTAACTGTTAGTCAACTTACTGTTAGTCATTGACGTCAGCCGACATTTATCGGAGATTTTCCAATATTATTGTACTTGATGGGTTTCATAAGGTTAGGAGATTAGTAGCTACCCGAGGATGGAATGGGAGGGGAATGGGGACAGCCTGGAAGGATGGCGCGGTGCCCGTGGCCGGTCGCGTAAGCTCTCTCTGGCATTCCTCTGGAAGTGATCAGACAAAATGTGGAAACGTACGATTAGTGCAATCAACCGACAAACCCGATCGCAGATGGACTCACAAAGTCACTGATTTTAGTACATCAAGCAAATATCTAAGATTGTGCTCGAATCTGCGATATTGCAGTCACCATCATGTCAGTGTTCAAAGAGTGATCGTGGCTACCGATTCTAGACTTATATAACTGAAAACAATTATTACAGAAGTAATTGATATATCCCAAGAAAAATAAAGTTTATTCATAAGCCTTAAAATTCCAAACGATAAACGGTTATAATCAGAAACATTTTTAGAATGATTTTTACGAAATTCTGACTCTACTCAGAAAATGTGAAATGCGCCCCACGAGTAGCTCACTGGTCAGCGTGAGTGCTCCCCATGACGCGATCCCGGATTCGATTCCCGGTTGAGGCAGATTATAGTATGCGGTTTCCTTGCAATGTCCAAGTATCTGTTCCTGTACGATGATGAGAAAGCTCACTTCTTAGGTTGAGAAAACCAGAATACGGCGTGAATATCTGTGTGCCAGTCACACGTACACCCTTTACTCATGGCCGCAGGCCGGGACGCCACTGGTAGGTGTTGGCTCCGTCAGAAGCTGTCGTGCCAGTACAGACAGTACAGACAGACTTAGAAAATGCAAGCGTAATATCATTCAGAAACCATTATTCAGTGAGCTTTAGAACAAATAAATATCGCTGAAGGACAGTAATTAGGAGGAAAATTATAGGAATGGATTGTCAGTTTTACTATTTCAATTCAACTTCATAATTATTCATTTAATGAGATCTTAATCTTCTGATGGGAAAATTACTTACGTAACCCCATTCCCGTCTATTACTGCAGCTTAAAACTAGGGATATTACAAAATAGAACCGTCTTTCTAGAACTAGCTACTTTTTCCTTTTAATTAGGGCTTCTTTTCAGCCCCGCCCTCCTGGCTCGTCGGCAATCTACGAGTGTGTAAGGGACACCATGGCTGTCCGCCCCTGCCTTGGGAAGAATTCCTAGTTAAGAGCTTTTAGAACATCAAGCCGAGGCAGCCCTTAACCCCAGCGCTGGCCTGTGCCATTACATTCTCGGAAAGTGTAGCGTTGTTATGAGCGAAGGGAGTGAGATACTCAATTGCATTTCTTCAGGGTGAAGAGTCAGTTACTTCATTTCATATCATCCCACAATCATTTTATAATATTTTTATATAATATTTGACTATATATATCATTAACTCAAATGTCTTATATTGTAAATTTATTTCAATTCACGTAAACTTTCTAAAGAAAATATATAAGCACGTTTTGGCATGTCGATTTATCCGAGATTGCTGAAGCATTGTACGCTTTTGGCGAGGGTGTATTCATGACTTGCCTCTGCTCGGATCATCGAAAACCGTGCTTTGCTGATATAGCCTGTGATTAAGCCGGAGGAAGAGGAGAGTGTTCTTAACTTTCAAAATAAATGCAAACATCTTACAACAGCACACACTGTTTCGCATTATTTGTAGTAATTTCAATTTCCATATGCCATTTTCAAAAAAAAGTTCAACAAAAATCGGACTATGTCATTTTTATAAGTATGTTTTGCTCTATTTGAGGAAACTTGAAGAAAAATCATTTTTGAGAAATTTTGGAAAATATAGTAGAGGACACTCAAAAATAATTTATCCGCTTGAAATTCAAGGTATCACAGCATCACCCATTTCAATAGAGGAATATCAATTTTGATTCAAATCCTGCTTACGATTCATCTGCTAGCGTTGATCACAGACAGCTGTAAAGAAGGAAGGGCAGATGGCGGACGGGCAGAAGAAGAAACGAAGGAACAAACATACGGACGTTTTGCCGTATTCGGGAGCAAGAACTCCCAAAACGTTGATTCTTATTGCACAATGCGTTAAAGGAAATTATTTACTACGTATTTGAGAAAACAGTATTTAATTTTTCGGTGTCAAGAGCTCAAAATACAATTTTTACTATAAAAAAAATCGCTGTTTTCCGCTGCAGCATTAGAATACTTTCCCTAAACAATGAAAGAAATATTGAGAAAATGAAGACATTAAACGTCTATCAGTTTTATAGAAAAGCTATGGAGAGCAGTAATTGAGGAATTAGTTCACGTTGCAACGGAGATCAATTACTGACAAGAGATTCGTACGTTCCCCAGGAGGGACCTTGTGGGGCTCCACCGCGTCTGCTGGCTCGGAATTGCCCCAATTAGACACATAAGCTGGCGGGCGCAGTGGCGGTCACCGCCCGCCCGCGCCCGCAATCTGCGTCCGGCGATGGAACGCGCGCCGCCCACCCCCGCCCCCGCCCCCGCCCCCTCCGCTTTACGGCGTGTATTGTGAAAAGGAAAGTTTATGACGTTTCGACTTCAAATTACATCATTTTGCCTAATTATTCGATCTGTAAAGTGCTGTAATTGCATTACGATTGGAACGGTGATAGAGAGAACAATGCGGCCGGCGGCGCGGCGGGCGCTCCGGGACGCGGCAAGGCCGGGCGGCGCGCGTGGCGCGGGACGAGCGGTTGGGCGCAGGCTCCTCGGGGAACGCCCCCGCGAGCAGTATGAACGTGTTTGTATATATAGATTAAGAATGAATGAGTGAGTGAATGACATACAAGGAAAAGAAACAAGACTGAACATTATAAGAACTTTACCATCCAACCTAACAACTCATTGTAAAAACTGCAATCGCCCAAAGAGGCATTTGTTTTAGTTTTGAGTAATAATATTAAGTAGTTTGTTTAAGTTAAATCCCTCCCCAAGCTCCGTAAACAGTAATGCAGGAGCAATTGTATTGTATACCCAAGACATGAATAAACCCCCGCCTCACCAGGGCTACTAGTGAGGGGAAAATGAAAAAAAAAAAAAAAAACGCGAGCACGGGCAGCTGCTGCTGCAGCGCTGCACACTGCGGAATGAAGCACACGCGAGTGTGACCGGGGCTGCTGGAGGTGAGAAGTTCTTGTTCCTCGATGTAGGACTGCATGTGAGGGTTCGAGTATTATCTGTTCAGTTGAAAAGCGATATTCTAGAACGTAAATAACATTATGCTAGAGCTCTTGTTTAAATAAGCACGACATCAACCCATGTCGTATAGAGTATATTATTTTTGGAGCGAGCTAGTGAACGGGAAGCAGGCATATTTGTAGAGAAAAGCACATTAATATCGCTGATAGGTTTCTTTGTAGCTAATTCCTATACATGGTGATATCGTATAATGGAGGATCATAAAACTTATTATTTTGCAATAAAATGAACATAAAAACAATTTTTCCTTCAAATGAAGTAACCGATTCGTCATGAATTAAGCTCATCGGTTCCTATTATTTAGAGCAGCAAATTGCTTTAGTCATATCCTCCCTATCAACGTCTTATAAGAAATCGAAGAACTTTCTTCCCGCTGCTTCAGTGGTCTAACATTGACAATAGAATCAAGCCGCTATTTCTTAAATATTGGCATTGTGCTTTTGATCTTGCAATTTTGAATTGAGCTTTCATGAGACGTACAAACTAGCATCGCATATTTAAGGACACTGCTTCCATGTTTTACCGACCGAATCTAAGGATCTATATTAGTTTAACTAGTAATTTCACACGACACGATAAGAACATGATTAAAATGTTGAATATTCAAAATTTTGTATAGTCAAGGAAGGTATTTGCAGTTAATTTTTCTAATAAATGGTACTGACTTTCACAGTTGATATGCAATTGTACAATTGTTATTCTCATTTTTATACATGCGTTTGTTAAATAGTAATATTCAATAGTTATTTACGACAATTATCGTAAGTCGTCTTATTACAATAGGAGACTAAAAAAATCATCAAACTAAGCCGTCACATTAATTTTAATAGACAACTCAATCCAGTATTGAAATAAGATTTTACTATACAAATATCGTACAGTATTTTATCCACTTGGTAACAATTTCAGTGTACTATCGTTTTCCTTTAAATTTAGTTATTCAGCCTGCGAAAGATGACAGAGAATGTTTAAATTAAAAATTGTAGATTATTAAAATATTATTGTTCTAATATTATTTACATTAAGGAACGTATAATAGTTGTTAATAGGAAACCACTATAACATTTGTATTCTCTTATTAGCACATTGATCTCACTTTAGTTAAGTTTGATTTTAGACGATTAAGTTGATAAATTAAGTTATTAGAAAGCAATATACTACATATTTTTCAAGCCGTGGTTTCTTTACACTTTCGCTACTTAACAAAGTAAACAGACTAGAATTCAGATAATGAGTTTACAATTAAGTAGGAGTCATTTTCAGATCGAGAAGTAAATAATTTGTGTTGTTTTATGCATTACAGTATCAATTAATTATAGACAGTCAATTCGTAATACTTTTTGTATTGCTTCGTAATACTTTACATGGCACAACTTTCTCATACCTATATGTCTACTTCATCAGGCACAACTAAAATAGTAACAATAAGTAAATAATAACATGAAAATTATATGGATGAATGTGTGTAAATTAAATTGTACAAGATATAGTAATGAAGAGAAATTCAGACTCCCCTTATCTTAACTTAACATAATAATAAAATTTACACAGACAGTCACAAAAATAATTTTATCTAATTTGCGTTGTTATGTATGTGAGTACCATGATTAATGACGGGAAATAATTACGCATACCTAAAGAAAAGGATATCCAGGGAGGCGTCATGTCTAAATATGGCAGAAAACTGTTGTAGGTCGCTGCAGTTCTTTACCTAGATAGGCGGCGTTTAGAATTCATTTTGTGCTTGCGGTCGCAAAGAAAACGAAAATTGACACGGAATATAATAAGTCAATATTAGAACATCATTTCACTGTGGATGTCTATATACGGTTCCCTTTTCTCATGCGAAGTTCATTTAAAGTTTTATGTTAATGCTGTTCTTCGTTTTCAATCTAAAATAGATTAAGTATCGACAATTTAATTGCAACGACTCTACATATTTAGAATGTACTACAAAATCCTTACTCATACAGAACATTTTAATTCACTACACATACTACATTTAGATTTATATTTTACTTTCATTTTAAAGCTAAGATAAAAGATTGAAAATGATAGATAAGTGCGGGCAACAGCAGACAAAACTGTCACAATTCATAAGAGCAACAATAAAGGATGATATAAGAATTTGATATATTTAAATTACTCTTTCAAAAGTATTTTCCGAAAACATATGGCACTGAAAAATCCGGTAAAAATGTCAAGAGACTGATGTCCCTTTTATGTCAATTAAAAATATTGTGTTTAAATATTTTACGTTCATTACATTGATACAGACTCTATAATAACTTAAAATGTACACATAAATATTGACATTCAAAATATCCTTAATGTCTGTTTCACTGCAGAAATGCATTATAAGGAATTATATGATAGCTTACAAGAATATGACAAATAAATACATTTTTAATCACAAATAAACAAACAAAAGATATAAAATCAAAATTCACAATTCTAAAATATTGTGAAAAGATTCAATCAAGTTTCCATTTCATGGGTTTATTCACTACTGTTATCTAAATAACTATTTAATTCCTTTTATAAATAAGCATTGTATCATAAAATTACTATTTATTGACTTTAATAAATTGCCTTTGCTTACTTGTTAAATTAATCCGAAACTTAACAATAAACCGTAAAATTACGTTCTTAGAAACATTGAATATTAAAATAACGAAGGCCAAACACTGCCTTATATTGCTTTCCGCATTTTCCATTTTTCACGTACTACTATTAATTTTGTGGTCAAAATGCAAACGTTGATGTGAAAAAATCATATCCTTGATCCTCCTTCCTCGAGGAAGGGCGTCCGAGCCCTCAGACGAAGAATGCGCTCACGTGCTCCGATCGCGCTCACCTGTCTGCGGCGGCCGAACATGTACTCGGAGAGCAGGTCGCCGGGGAGCGGCGGCAAGAACGGGCCGGCCATGGCGGCGGGCGGCGGCAGAGTCCTCGGCGAGAGCGTCCGCGCGGCGCCGCGCCGCACCGCGCCACGCGCGCCCCCGCCCCGCCCGTCCCCGCCGCGCCGCGCCCGCCGCGCCCCGCCGCCGCACCGCCCCGGGCCGCGACGCCGCCGCCGACGCCGAAGCTCATTGGCCGGGGCGGGGCGAAACCGGAGCACGGCGTCCAACCCCGAGCCGCCCTCGCCGCCCGCCCGCACCCTCGCCCGCGCGCGGCCGCCGCCCCGCCGCGCCGCCTGGCGCGTGGTGCACCGCAGGCGCGCCCTCCCGCTCAGAGGGTGGCCCTTCACGTGCGCCGCGCCGGGTGGACATGCGTTGCCCCTCCTTCGGGGACGCAACGGTAGAAAAAGAACTCCTCAAATCCTGAAAATACGGGATGCTTGGCTCATAGAAACGGACACAAATTTATTCGTTTCATCTACGTTATTTAGTCTTTCTGGACATGTCAGTTACTTTTTTTTAATTTGTTGCGTCTTTGTGTTGATGCAACGCGTCTCATAACCCGCATTGGGGGTTGAGCGCTTATTATTGGGAATAATCCTCCGTTACTTGCATATGCGTATGTCGTAAATGGTAGACGGAAGTCGTTGTCAAGAGGACCGCCAGGAGCATTTCCGCGTACGCGCCCCTCTCGTGCGCTCCTGCGTCACTACCCAGCGGCCAGAATTGTGAAGGAAGTGGGTTAGAGGTAGGCTTGAGGACATTTCACATGGGTTTGATTGATTGATTGATTTTTTCGTGTTTCCGGGGGCGTCAACTGCTTTGGTCATTAGTCCGGTTAGTGTAGTGCATGTTCTTCTCTCGGGAGATGGCGGTGATCTTCCCCCGCTGGATGGCGAGATCCGGTGCCGACCTACCGTCAACTAGTGGAGTTTCCCCCTAACCAGGACTCTCCCGCCAGCGGGGCACCGCCCAAGCCGGGACAAGCTCTAAGCTCCCGACCGGTCTCCCGGAATATGTGGTAGTGTAGAGCATGTTAGTGAAAGTGTGTGTAAGGGGAGAGGATAGGGCAAGGAAGTGGAAGGACAGGTCGCGCGCGGTCCGTGGCCCATTTGGTAGGTACTGCTCCGGCATTCGCCTGGTGTTGACCGGAGAAACTACGGAAAACTACCGATCAGAGCAGCCGGCCTCTAGAGTTCTCGTCCAGACAGCGACTGAATTCGACCTAGCTCACTTCACATGGGTTGGTCTAGCCCTTGTGAAGCAGCCTTACTCGTTTTATTGAAGCAAATTTCACATGAGTTTGTCCGAGATGCAACGGGAGTCGAATACTGACATCCTTAGAGAAAGGTGAGCGACTTCGCTCTGAGCCACGACAAAGCCACTACTTAGGCCACGAAACACACTATTTAGGTCATTAATTCTCTTGTTGTAGTTAGAAGGTTGTATCCTAGCAGATGGCAATGTTCCTCTACGATGGAACGTGAGATCCAATGCCGGCCTATTGGCTTTTCCCTTACAGGTCTACCAGCGGTGTTCCCGAATGATCTCTCGCCGTGTGTGGTTGTTTAATACATGTAAGTGGATAGGAGGAACAAGAATAAATAATGAATGATCACGAGCAGTCCGTGGCCTCTTTATTAAGATATTGCTTAAGCATTCACCTAGTATAGATCGGAAAACGATGGAGAACTATCGATGCAGGATCGCTAGAATTCTCCTCCCGACAGTAGTGAAATTCGACCTAGTTCTATTGTTATTGTCAAAAAGCTGACACCGTCACTGACCCAACGCAGTATATAAATTTATCCGAGTAAACCTACATCTTGGTTTAATCTTTAGAAAATGAACAGTTAGATATTGAAATTGTTGATGGTTATTGAATTGGTTGATGGAGATACGGAAAGAGGGAGTGAGAGAGAAGAAATGATGGGTTGGTGTTGATACTTTAATTATGTTTACAATACATACAAGTCATTTGCTTCAGAATTCTATCATCAAAAACTGAATAATGGACTGGCATTTTATCCATTTAGTCTGAGAGCATCGTTTTCTATTACTTATCTACCTTCCGAATAACTGTAATTATTTAATGACGCCAATTGGAAGTTTACAATTCTACATCATAGTGTGTCCGTTTGGTTCGAACGTCATGATACACCATTTCTAATTACGTCCTGCCTGTTCAGGGTTCTGAAAGATTAAATGACGATCGATGTTTCTGTTTCGCCTCCTAATATTTCAAAACATCGCCATTATGATTCGTCATTCTTTTATCAAAGGTCAATCCATTTTCCTTTCTTCCCCTCCTGAAATATTGGAGGAAAGATACTTTCTTCAGAGAAAGACAAATCGTTGTGCTCGAAAATAAAGCTAAAAACAATACGAACCACTTTTCAATACTAAATTTAGTTATTTCCTTTAAAATTTTCGAGAACCTATAAAACTTTATGTTCAGTTAATGCACTTACTTTATTTGTACTAACTTTCTTTTGAAAATACTCTTTTTAAATCGGCTGAAAAACATATTTTATTGAAGCATAGTGAATTTCCGAAATTTTACTCCTGGCTAAAAGTTAAAAATTACTTCACCAATAACATGTCTCAGAATTAAATCAAAAGAAATGAAAATTAAAGAGTAATTGAAGTAAAATAAATGGAGTACAAAAAGAATAACAAGATGTAGATAAATGCCATGAAAATGGAAAAGTATATTTCAGTTTTTTTTTTTTGGTACCGCATTTATTCATCAAAAAGCGTTAGATTTTCGGCAAAATTCTTTCTCGAAAATCATTTTAATCTATGTTTCTGAAAATTTAAAAATTAGTTAATGAAATGTATTCATTCTTACTCTACAAAGAACGTGTTTCTTAATTCCCTGAATTCATTCAAACTAAAATAAAAGGAAGTGCCCTCAATGGACATTTAGCATTGAGTCGTTGTTGCAACTACACATGCAATAAATTGTAAATGAATTCAGACTAGATTTATATAAAGAACGCAGTTAAATACAGTAAACTGAGGTAAAATGTTTTTTAAACTAACAATGTACTATCTGTATGATTGATTGATACCAATGTCTTGCCTTTTCATTGAATAATACTTAATTGAATTTACATTGTATTTCGTTTAGTATGCTGGATTCTATCATACATTTTGTGAAACTTATATTCACATTCACGTCTGTATTCTCAGTATTTAAGTAAAAACTCATCATTTGTTCAAATGTACGTACCTACTAAGAAAAATTGGCTTTAAAATGATCTGTGAGATTTTCCTAAGTTTTTTTAAAAATAAATTAAGTATAAAAGTGAAAAGTTTATTTTTCATCTATTTCACAGTAGTACCTTGTTTACCCCCCCCCCATGTTTCCAAAACTGTAATTATTTTTTCAGCTGTCACACTCTTTCAAAATTCGATTGATTTACTTTTATCAGTTGGGTTTTGGCTTCCTCTTTCTACCACCCACTTACATTATTTGAATTAATTTTCCTTAAAAGTACTTTTGTATTTTACATGACACATTTATAGGTGAGTTTAAAATATTACATGTAAGAAAACATTAAGTGTGATTACGAAACGAAGTGAAATTAACTTCCTTAATTATACATGCAATATAATTAGAATATAAATTTCTAGAAAAATCAGTGTCTCTGATGGAAAGTAATGGTTGTATTAACGAAAGACACCAGAGAGGGGATATCCAAAATAATTTTTTTTATTGTTATATGACTATTAAGTACTATTTTCATGTATAATTTTATCTCGAGGGTTTGGTAGAAAATGCTTTTAACCGGAAAAGGTTTCTCAAAAGCGTCTTTCCACTCTGAAACTTGCCCCTGAAGCTGCTGTGGAAGTTCGTGGACCATGGCTGCTCAAACGCGAGATTCCATGCCAAACTGCTCGCGGGCGCCTTCCGCAGTGGCCCGCGTGCCACTCCTCTTGCGCAGACAAGACTACACTTAAACTTGACAAAACCAACTATAAACTTAAAATAATCTTTGCGCAATTATATTTTGTTATCGTTGGTCATTCAATAATTAAAGAGACAAATTGGTCTGGAGTAAAACCACTTCGTAGGACAAGTTTGGTAATTTTAGGACTTTAAGGTGGCATTACTGGGATGAGCCCTGACCACCTGGAAGATCATTGTTGCGTTCATTACCTCAAATTTAAGTTGAACTACTGCGGGTTCACTGGAAAATTTCACATTGGTTGTACAACGTTCTGTGATTCTTTTTTAACTTGCTGCTGGTAAAAAAACAACTAATATGACTCTAGAATGACTAACGTATATGATAAAAGTTGTATGAACCGCAGGAATTTTTTAACAAGTGGGTAGAACATTTCAAAAGTGGTCGGGACTCAATGACTGACGAACATCGTTCTGACCGCATCATCAGGAAAAGTCGTATTGATGGGCTAGGTGCGTTTGTTTTGTGATCATCTCGAAGAACAGCATACAATACAATACTTTTGAACAAGGTGAAGCCAGCCATTAGAGAGAGAGACGTGGATCTCAGAAGAGAGGTGTGATTCTCCACTAAGACAGTGCACGTCCACACACTGCTCAACAAACACGTGAAACCATCGACAACAGGGGTTGGGAGGTATTGCCTCATCCTCCTTTCAGCCCAGATTTAGCCCAACCTGATTTCGATTTGTTTGGTCCACTGAAGGAGACATTACATGGAAAGAAGTTCCAGAATAAGAGGATGTTAAAATTTGTGGAAATTGATTTAAACACCAAATTAAAAAGTTCTTTGCAGCGGGTATAAAAAAGCTGGTAACCCGCTGGGACAAGTGCATATATGTTGGTGAGAATTATATTGAAAAGTAGGAAAAGTCCTGTTTTGCAAAAATAAATCTTTATTTCTCCAGACCAACTTTGTCTCTTTAATTATTGAATGCCCCTCGTAGTTTTCGTCGTGAAACATGCTTTATCAGTTTATACGCATACTTCAGTCACTTTCCTCCTTTGAAAGTAGAATAGAATGTATTTAAGATTTTAATAGAATAGAAGCTTTAGAAAAGCGTATATGAATAAGGGAATACACTTTAATCCCGAAGGGTAAATGAAGTATTTATATACTGTATATCATTTTTGTGCAAATTATTAAAGTAGTGCACCAATATTAATGACACTTGTGCTCAAGTAACCAGATAGATGTGAAGGGCGCAAAGATATCACCCCGATATCAGATCTAAAGTATTGGTATCGTCCATTCTGGATAATGGCACTGCAACAGCATTCTCGGACAAAGCGGTCTCGGTGCACTGGTCTAGTCGCCGAGAGCGATAGGAACTGAGTGTCTTTGCGCCCGGTTTTATTCCCCATTGTACGTGTCTTGCTACGACAAGTGGAAAAGAACTTAAACGTTCGAAGCGTAGCTTATCCAGAAAATAAGCGTTGCATTTTTGTTTACATTCCTGTGAGTAAATTTTGCAACTTAATCCTGCGATAAAATAAGTTTTACTTCAAGAAGGATGCTTGTGCTACAGAATAGATTTACAACCACTTTATCTGCAATGAATCCGAGAAGAGTACATGATTGATTGATTAGGGTTTCCGAGCGCGTCATTCGCTTAAATCATTAGTCCATGTAACGTAGTGCGTGATTTTATCGCGGGATGTGGCGGTGAACTTCCCCCTCTGGATGGCGGAATCCGGCACCGACCTACACGTCCTCTTGCCGAGTTTTCCTAGATATCTCCCACCGGCGGGGCCCCGACCCAGCCGGGACAAGCTCAAAGCTCCCGACTCTGTCTTCCGACTTGTGTGGTAGTGTAGTACATCTTAATGTGTGTAAGAAAAGGGTAAATATATGAAAAAGAAGAGAAACGAAAAATCACGTGTGGTCCGTAGACGGTTGTTTTGGGCACTCCTCTATCATTCGTCTAGTGCTGACTAAAATAACACGAGAAACTCTCGATCACAGCAGCCGGCCGCTAGAATTCTCCTCCAGACAGCGGCTGAATTCGACTTAGCAATCTAGCTAG
The DNA here is from genome assembly GCA_964035755.1 of Teleogryllus oceanicus. Lineage (NCBI taxonomy): Eukaryota > Metazoa > Arthropoda > Insecta > Orthoptera > Gryllidae > Teleogryllus > Teleogryllus oceanicus. The sequence goes on along the minus strand of CAXIVR010000002.1, from coordinate 75,652,662 downwards.
GAGGGAAAAGGTCATTGCTATTGGCAACTGAGAATCGCTCTGGCGTTGAAGGCCGGGCGCGGTGGCTCGCGTTGCGTGTGTGGCCGTGCGTCGACGGCGCCTCGAGAGCGGGCCGGTGGGTGTCTATTGGGGCGCGGGGAAAGGGGCGGGCGGTTGGCGTTAAATTCGCGCGGTGAAAGCGTCTGCGACCAAGATTGAAAGCCGCCGATAATCCTGTGCAGCGCTAGAGGAGGTGGGGTGGAATGGGCGAGCGGAGGGGAGGGGGTGGGGACCTACAGGGCCACGTGGGGGTGAACAGCGAGGCGTTTATTTAGTCACAGGTCAACGCTGTCGCGATATTGAGAACACCCAACACTCTCTCGTTGCCTTGCGCGCCCGCTCCGATGATTGAAAGTAACGTTTTTAGCGGCGGGCGAGGCGGGGGATGGACGAGCGAGCGAGCGAGCGAGCGTCCGTGCGAACGCGAGGAGAGAGAGAGAGATACTTGTTTTCAAAAATCCAGCGCGGGCGCGACGGACGCAAAATCCAGCACGGGCGAGTGTATGGGCCAGCGCGAGTTCCTTTCACTTGGTGCGTCGACCAGTGCGTCCACGCGCGGCTGATTCGATCTAATCTACGCTAATCGGAGCACGGCAGCCTCCGCGCCGCAGAGCTCCAATAAACCGATTGCTGCAAAGGCCGCGCAGAACCTCCGCACAGAGCCAATACAACACAGACCGGAGCTGAAGAGCGGAGCGAATGATTCTTTTCTACATTTTGATGTTTGAAGATTATGGCTGAAGTAATATAATTTACATAAAACTTATTTTTCGGATAGTACGGTATTAGTATTTTTCGGCTTTGGATTTTTTTTGTATCTATTAAAATACTTTTTCAAACCTCCCCTTTTACTCGTCATCAGGTTCAAGTTTGAGGGTGTTCATTAGAAGAAAATGCGTTTCGATATCCCGGCAATCGTTGCTGGATTTTCTACGAACAACTGCAATTTTTTTGTGGTAAACATTCTTTTGACAAGGTAGTAACTAAGGAATATTGATTTTGTATGGAAGAAAGTCTTGAAAGTCAGCAATAATAAAGTAACAATCACATCCATAGTTGTAAATGCAATTGAAGAGCCAACTCGAAAACAAAATACTCAAACATGAATTTAATAATTCAAAGTACTAATTTTTCTAGCGCAAAATATTTCTACCAACATGATATCTCGAGTCATTAATAGTTGATTTTGGTAAAAACATTGAAATTATATTGAATGCTCTTCAGTGTTTCAATAAAATTGAAAAGGAAGTCTCGATTTACTGTATAGCACTGCATTTATAAAGATTTTCCCAGTAGAATCTTTTATATTAATAGTTAGTCTCGTAATTCACTTCTTTCTTGGCTTTTTTAAAACGAGATCTAAAGAATTTTTTTTTATTTCTGCTCAGTAACTATTAATTACATTTATATTTTTCATTAACTTGCAAATAGAAATATGGGCACTATAATAGAAATATGGGCAAATATCGAACAATTTTTGGCACCCTGTGATTAAAAATATCAGGCGTCAAATCCCAACAGCACTTTTGAAAATTGACTGTAGGTGAAATTGGTGCATTGATAGAACGCAAAAGCCCTAAATTATTGGAAACGCAAATTTCGGAATCGATAGACATGAATAAAACGCTGTTCAAAACGAAACACCAGTCACTGAACATACTTGATAAAAATTGAGGTAATAACCTCGCAATCCTCCAGCCTTCAAAACAGGTTCCCTCATTATTGCATATGAGGATACCATTCCAGCGGTTGTTTGAAGTTTTCAAATCATCAAACGCTCTCCCCTAAACTGCGGCGAATTCATCTACGTCGCTGGCTTTTGCGCAATATTTGGCCCGTCATTGACCGAAAATATCGCGCGTAGTCACAAACCCATCACCCCCTTGTCCGCGCGCGCCCCGGTCTCCGAGCCCCAGACGACAGTCGCCGCCACAGCCGCCAGCGTTTACCAGCGGACAGCGCGCATTTGATCCCCCGCGGAAGTTAGAGGCAGCGGCGCCCGCCCCCCCTTCTTTCCCACCCCCTTTCCAAGCGGCCCCGCCCACCCCGTCTGGCCCTTGCGGAGCAGCCAACTCGGCGGGAATTGGATTTCCTAGGCCCGCATCAAACGCGCGGCCCTGCATCCTCGCCCGCCCCTCCCCCGCTCCCGGCCCCCGCCCCGCCCCGCCCCGCCGCGCTCCGCCCCCCTCCCACGTCGCTCCGCCGCGCCGTCGAGCGCCTGTGTGTGCGTGGGGCCTCAGCTGCGATTCAGCGCAACAGTTAATGAAAATCGGGTTTGGCGGAATACCTCCCTCTGAAAAGCCACACCGGCTTTTGGCGTTCTACATAGGGAAATGAGCGTACATTTATAACGAAACTGTGGCGCCATTCATCGGGCAGGCCGGGACGGCGGCGGCGGCAGCGGCGGTCGCATTGAATCACGCGGATTCGCACAGAACGCGGCGGCGGCGGTGGAGGGGGCGGGGGCGGCCGAACCGTCGTGCTCTCTCTCCACCGCCGCCTCCGCCGCCGCCGCCACCGCGCGGGCGCCGCCCCCGCACCGTCCGCCCCCTGTGTTCTAATTAATCAACTGACTGTCCCGCCTTATTAGGACGCGGATCGCCCAACGGCCCTGCGCCGAGGCGGCGGTTTGCGGCGGCGGCGGCGTGCCGGCGCTGCCTCCGCCCTCCGCCCTTCAGCCACTGCGCTCCCTTTGCGCTCCCTTCCGCGCCTCGCTGCCCCTTGAGACCGGTTTACGCGGCGACAGTTGCACAGCTCGGGGGCGCCCACGGGCTCCAGGTAAGTTATTTCCGACAGGCCAGGGTGAGAGAAAGCGCCGTATTACTCGCTATCACGCGGAATGATTTTGTCTTCTCGGGACGCAAATTATGGGTTCCTGCTGGTTGACGGCGCAGTACTGTCCGTGAAGATGAAAGCAAACGTGACAAGGTGGAATACGATCACTGGGAGTATAATAATTTGACCGTGTGCTAATACGTGATTAATTTATTCATGCTGATGTTTTAAGAATTCATTGGAACATATATGAATTTCAGGACTCTTATCGCGAGCTTTGAGGTCATATCACTTCTTCTAAGGTAAACAAAAAAATAATTTTAACAATTCAAAAAGATGTCTTAAAATAAATGACAGTACCAGAAATACAAAGAAAAATTAGATATGAAATGTAATGATAAGGTAATAATAATTTTAAATTTTCAGATGGTGTCCCTCCGAGAAACCTGCATCCGGGACAGCTCGTCCCTCATGCCCCCAGGTATCTTACCAATTGTTCCCCATTAAGAATCATCTAAAGTCTTCAAAAAAGTTATTTCTTGACATTTTTATGTATGAGATATGAACATCAAATTATAAAGTTATTGATTATGTAATGCAATATATCGTGAAGTTGAAAGAAAGCTTCCAAGATTGTAATCTACACCCAAAAATGTTCACCCCAAATAGTGTTCTTTAAGAAACAGTTTATGAGTCGTCGGCATGCAAAACAGTGTACGATGCCGAAATACGTAAGAGTACAAACAGTTCCGTATTAATGTAATACAAACAGTTCCGTATGCCGAAATACGTAAGAGAGCATTCAGACTGAAGGAAATTCGCTAACGTCTGTTATCAGATTATGATTGTGAAAGTATTGGAATATTTTTTTTAAAACAGACACCAAAATACTATTTTGTAAAATTTTTAATCTTTTGACAATAATTGAAATATTTTTCAAAAATTATGTTTTAGGTTTGTAAAAAAAACTAACTTAAAATGTAATACTATAGGGTAGCATTTATTTAACAATTGCCAATATTAAAAAATATTTGAAAAAAACAGTATTGCAGTGTCTATTTTTGTTATTGTTTCTTAAGAAAAAAGATCAGTAGATTTTTCTCTCAGCCATTTTTGAAATTGTGAAAGACGCAGATCTTTCCATCCTGATCGCGCGAATAACGTTTGCTCACCCATTGGGAAAACTATCTCCCTCTCCCTGCCTCTCCCCTCTTCCACTATTCCCCCCCCTCTCTCTCTCTCTCTCTCTCTCTCTCTCTCTCTCTCTCTCTCTCTCTCTACTCTATCTATCTCTCCTCTATCTCTACTCTATCTTCTTCTCTCTCTATCTCTCATCTCTTCTCTCTATCTCTCTCTATCTTATCTCTCCATCTCTATCTCTTCTCTATCTCTATCTCTATCTCATCTTTCTCTATCTTATTGAAGACCTATCTTCCATCCTATCTCTACTCTCTACTGCTATCTCATCTCATCTCTCCTCTATCCTATCTCATCTCTTCTCTGTCTCTTCTCTCTATCTCTGTCTCTCCGCTCCTCGCTCCATAGAGGAAAGAATATCCTGTGAATAAATCCTGTCTCAATGCCGTTCGCTCTTCTCTCCCCTCCCCACGTGCCCATGCACACATATCAAAGAGAACGCTATTTCCACGCACCCAGCCTCTCTACGGGTCACATTCGACTTGACCACATTCATTTCTCTGCTTCTCAAGCGGTACCACCAAATATCGAATAGTGTTACTATTTGTGGGTATTTCCCGACCCTGTTTCACATTGTTTAACAATTTTTACTTTCTCGCACTAACTTTGTAACAAGAGGAAGTATTGTAATCGTCCGCCGGAAAACGGCGAATATTCGACACAAAAACTATTATTACCGAACCCTGGTAATGAACTAGAGGTGACACAGAATAACATAGTCTTTCTCGTAGTAAAGTTTCCTTAGAGGGGATTGACTTTATGATGTTGCCCTATCCTCTTGCCAGCTGTCATCTATCGTCACACAAAGTGCAGTTTTTGGACATTTTCTCAACTTTTCGGTTCCCTAATAGTATAACCGAAATACTATATGTGATCAAAAGTATACGGACACCTGGCTGAAATGGACGTAGAAGTTCGTGGCGCCCTCCATCGGTAATGCTGGAAGTCAAAATGGTGTTGGAAGAAATAAAAGAGGTCATCTTCGTCAACATATTATGTTGTTATGTTGACGAGGATGACCTCTTTTACTTCTTCTTATAAGAACGTCAACAACACCGAATCAGAATTCCCACAAAATGGTGTTGACCAACCCTTAGCCTTGACTTAGGCCTGGCACGAAGTCGGCGTTCCAAGACATCCCAAAGGTGCTCTACAGGATTCAAGTCGGGACTCTGTGCAGGCCAGCCCATTACAGGGATGTTATTGTCATGTAACCACTCCGCCACAGCCCGTGCAGTATGAACAGGTGCTCGATCTTGTTGAAAGATGCAATTGCCATCCCCGAAGTGCTCTTCAACAGCGGGAAGCGAGAAGGTTCTTACAATATCAACGTCGTCCTGTGCTGTGAGAGTGCCACGCACAACAAGGGGTCCAAGCCCCCACCAGGAAAAACATGCCCACGCCATGACACCACCATCTCCGAATTTCACTGTTGGCATTACACACGCTGGCAGATGACGTTCACCGGGCGTTCGCCATACCCACACCCTGCCATCGAATCGCCACATTGTGAACCATGATTCGTCAATCCAAAAAACGTTTTGCCACTGTTCAATCGTGTAATGTTGACGCTCTTTACACCAAGCGAGGTGGCGTTTGGCATTTTCGTGCGTGATGTATGGCTTATGAGAAGCCGCTCGACCATGGAATTCAAGGTTTCTCACCTCACGCCTGTCATAGTACTTGGAGTGGATCCTGGTGAAATTTAGAATTCCTATGTGATGGTCTGGATAGATGTCTGCCTCTTTAGGACCCTCTTCAAATGTAAGCGGTCTCTGTCAGTTAACAGACGAGGTCGGCCTGTACACTTTTGTGTTGTATATGTCCCTTCACATTTCCACTTCACTATCACATCAGAAATAGTGGACCTAGGGATGTTTAGGAATGTGGAAATCTCGCGTACAGACTTCTGACACAAGTGACACCCAATCACCTGACCATGTGCAAGGTCCGTGAGTTCCATGGAGCGTCCCATTCTGATGTTGTACGATGTATAACCACTGAGGTCGCGGAAAATGCGAACCTGATGGTAGGTGGCAGCATAATGCACCCAAGGTGGAAAACGTATGTTTTTTTGGGGGGGGGGTCCGGATACTTTTGATAACATATTGTATTACTTCAAGAATATTTAAAAAGTGTGAAACTTCGTGCTAAATGGAAATTTTCATTGAAATATTTGAATTTTAAGAAAATGGCGATTAAGCATTACTGTAAATGTGAAATTCGAAGCTCTTTTTACAGGAATCTATTAAGATTTCAAAAAAGTTCACTTTAAGTCATTTGAAGCACTTCCATTCACAAATGCAATAATGTATACAAATTAATAAAAATTGGCAAATTAACGGCAAGAGAATTATTTTAAAAAATACATTTATAAAATTTTTGAAAAAATAAAAGAATAAACCAAATGAACTTGACGTCATGTTAAACAGCACCATTAAAACTAACCGTTATAAAAGTTCAAAGAAAAAAATTGTAGCTATTTTTGAGAAAATGGCGATTGAGCGTCTCAGAAAATGCGGAATTTTGAGCTTATTTTAACAGAAAACTTCAGACTTCGAGTAACTATATATGACGTTATTGAAAGCGCATGTACGCAGTCAAAAAATTACCTTCTTGTAATTTTTGAAAACACAAAAGTATAGAGCAATTTGGCGGTTAGGTCATCTTATAGGGCTCATTCGGTACTAGCCTTACCAAAAATTTTAAAAAAATTGAGCCGTTTTTGAAAATATCTTGTTTTTGTTATTTTTAATGCCGCGTATACATACTCTATACGGAGTACATAGACGGTCTGTCCGTCTCGTCCGTTCGTCTGCCTGTCCGTCTGTCTGTCCGTCTGTCTGTCTGTCCGTCTGTCCGCTGTCTGTCCGTCTGTCTGTCCGTCTGTCTGTCCGTCTGTCTGTCCTTCTGTCTGTCCGTCTGTCTGTCCGTCTGTCTGTCCGTCTGTCTGTCCGTCTGTCGTCCGTCTGTCTGTCCGTCTGTCTGTCCGTCTGTCTGTCCGTCTGTCTGTCCGTCTGTCTGTCTTCCGTCTGTCTGGTCTATCCGTCTGTCGTCTGTCTTCCGTCTGTCTATCCGTCTGCCGGCCCGTCAGTTTGACCGCATAAATCATCCGCATCTGTACGATCATTTCGAAATTCAAGAATCCCCGGTCGATCTGGCTCTAGTTGATGCTTTGAAATTTTGAAAAACATTCTTTAAAATTTGGGGATACTTCCCTTTTAGACCCCCGAATTTTTTGAAATTTTTCTCAAATACGGCTCCAAATTTTTACTTTCTCGTATACGTACGTATAGAGTAATATACGTAGTATAGAGGAAGATATGTAATGCTGCACAAAAATGGGGAATTTTCGGAACAAAATAATTCATTGCCAGGGACTGACAACGAAAAAGTGAATTAATCCAGTTGCAAAATTAAGAAAAAAAATCCTCTAATATGTTGTGTAGCCAGAATCCATGTTTTGTGAGTCCTTGATACCAATTGAAAGCGAAACGTCCGTCCGTCCGTCTGTCCGTGTGTTCATCCGTCTGTGAACACTATTAGCGCCTAAACCAAATTGAATATTTTCCCAATTGAAGAATACTTTGTCGATTTGGTTCAAATTGAATTTTAAAATTTTAAAAATTTAAAATTAAATTTCTTGTAACAACAGAGTAGAATACTCTTATAAAAGAGGCATAGCTCCGATTTTCACGGTTATCACTGAATTTTTGAAAATTTCAAAAGTTTCAATTTTTTTCAGCGTCTTTCTACAACTACAAAATTGAAGACAGAAATTTGTTCTTCAAATGAAATTTGCTGTCCATAAATAGTTCTTTCACTAAGGTCATGTACTTTTTTGAAAATTTAAGTAGTCTTCGCGCAATACTGCCTGCAATATTTGCAATTTTAAAAAAGTACGAAAACAAGATTTTCTTAAAAGCGGCTCCAATTTTTTTCTGTACATGTTTGGTATGGACAGTCCTAAATGTACCCATACGATGACAAACGTCATATTGCTCTATTCTTTTCTTTTCCAAATTACAAAAATTATTTTTTTGTCTACGTCTCTCGCGTCGGTAATATTTACATTAGAGGCAATTTGTTCAAATTCTTATATTTATGAGTTTATGTGATTTAAATAATTTCATATAACGTATCTCGAAAACTCAACAGTTTTCTGTGAAAGGAAGCTCAAAATTCCGCATTTCCACTGGGAGCGTAGCTCAGTGCATCAACTAATGTCACTGCAGGACCTCTGACCGAGAGGTCCTAGATTCGAGACCCGACAGCGGCAGGGTTTTCGACACTAGTTTTCAGCTAGGTCGAATTCAGTAGCTGTCTGGAGGAGAATTCTAGCGGCCGGCTGCTCAGATCGGTAGTTTCCGTGGTTTCTTAAATCAACACCAGGCGAATGCCACAGTAGTACCCTACCAACGTGCTACGGACCGCGCGCAACTTTCCTTCCTCTTCCTTGTCCTATCCTTCCCTTACACACATTAACATGTTCCGGGAGGCCGGTACTACCGGAACACTACCACATATTCCGGGAGACCGGTCGGGCTTAGAGCTTGTCCCGGCTGGATCGCGCGATCCAGCGAGTAAGATCACCGCCATCTTTCGAGGAAAAAACATGCACTTTACTTACGAGACTACTGACCTATGCTGTTGACGCGCCCGGAATCTCCAACCAACCGCATTTTCCCCGACACATTTTTCAAAAATGGCTCCAAATTTTTCTTCGAATTTTTCCAACCGATAATGCTAATTGCAATGTTTAATATGGCGTAAAATTAATTTTGGTGCATTCTTTTGTTTTACATAAATTACACAAATGTAATATTTTTCAAATATCTGTCACGCCGTTAAAATGCACAATTCAAGCAATTTTTATACTCTAGCTTTTCCATTAATGTAATGTTATATTGTTTTGAAAATTTTAGTAGTTTTCGTGCAATAGTTCGTGCAATATTTGCAATGTCAAAAATAATAAAACACGATTTTCTCAAACACGGCTCCAATTTTTTTACATTTTTGGTAGGAGTATGCCAAATGCACCTATACGATGACATAAACACTATATTGCTCTATTCTTTTGATTTCGCAAAATTACAAATATGTAATTACAAATATAAAACTACAAATATTATATATTTGTAGTTTTGTACTGTCACTCATGTCAGTAACATTTACATTAGAGGCGATTTCTTCATATTACTATATTTATGAGTACATGTGCTTTAAATGATGTCAAGTAAACTCTCTGGAAAATTCAACAGTTTTCTGCTAAAAAGAGCTCAAATTTCCGCATTATCAGAAACGCATTTACGTCAATTTCTCAAAAATGGCTCCAAAATTTTTCATCAAACTTTTTCAATGAATAATGCTATTTGCAGTGTATAATATGACGTAAAGTTCATTTTGGTGTATACTTTTGTTTTTCAAAATTACACAAATGTAATTTTTGAAATATCGCTCTGGCCGTTAAGGTACGGTAGAACGCTGCTGCGATTAGTAATATTTATGTTGTACTATGGGGGAAGCCAAAAATTGAGAAAATGTCAAAAATGTGCTTTGGGTGACGGTAGAACGCTGCTGGCCAGAGAATGGATCAAGACCTTAAAGCCAGACCACGCCATGGAAATTAGAAAACTTAACTACAAGAATGTCTGTGTCAATCTGTCGCACCTCTAGTTTCTTAATGAAAGAGTACAGCCTAATAAGGCGGTGAAAAGTGAAGTGCTCCCAAACTAAATCGATATTCGTGATGCTCATATGAAAGATAATACAAAATGACGTAGATTCACAAAAAAGTAGCATCCTAGGGCAATCTGTTTCGATTTGGTTTGGAGGTACACCGCCTTATTCGGCTAAATCATCAAATCAGATTTTCAAATAAGGTCGTGTTGAATTTTACTGAAATTTGAGTACTTTTTGAGTAATTTGGCGACAAAAATAGTTGACCGCTCCCAATTTACTGCGCTTCCTGAACGTAAAATGATTAGTGATGCCAAGCAGAAGGATGCTACGTAAGTTAAGAGTTTGTATAATATTTCATATTTTTTGTTCGTGTCTTCGAGCTTTAGTTATAAGTTTTAAAATCAATCTTTTAAAAATTATTTAAAATCTACTCTTAAGTTAAGTCCTTTAATTGTGAAGATGTCCTTAAATGTGAAAACGAATAGATGATTTCGCTTTGCTTAATTAGATGTGAGAACGAAAAGTAATGAATGTAGAAAACCTAGTAATTTTAAGAATATAAAAATATTAAATTTAATTATTATATTTTTCTACCCATTTTCATTTTCTTGCTAGCAGTATCAACAATGGCTAATTGTCAAAATGTGTGTCCCATACGAATTAGCGGTCATTGTTGCTTGTAACTCATTGTTGAAACGCCGCCCTCATAACAGATTGCCTTTTCTTTCTCATGAATGTAAACTAATCGTTTTATTTACGACTAAAATACACATCGTGCATCGTTGGTACATTTATGTCGAACGTGAATACACCAAATTCAATGCGGAAAGCTGTTTTTGTTTAAGCATTTGAATAAAAAAATATGTGTTTTTCACGTTTCGTTTGTATAAGAATTTGTCAAATGGCAGTTGAATGTAATTCACAATGTCGCGAGAAAGTACGTGCTGTTTATCACTACTAGTTCCTGAATGAAATCTGTTGTTGAAATATAGATCTTGAAATAAGGTAATGTACATTTTTTTTAAATATTAATCGTTTGCGTGCAATTTTGCGTGAAATTTAAGCAATTTTTAAATAATTATTTTCTCCAAAACCTCTCCATACTTTTCTTTAAAATTCTTCCTCGTATCTATCAGAGAACGGTAAAAGTAATTATGCTTGTCTCATCAAAATTGATGATAGAGATTTTTGCCTAAAATAAATTCTGTTCTAAAAGATCAGCTCATTGTAAATGTTCGGGAACATTAGTTAAAAATAACTATTAGTTTTTGCCTATTTGATACTTGGATATAATGTAATGTATACTTTTTTCTTAGAAACGGGTATAAAATTTGTTCATAGACTAAAAGACCCTTTAAAATAGCTTCAAATTAAGTCAGCGCAGGTTCTAAAATGGCACAAGCCTCTTTACCGTTTAACTTTCTGAGTATTCGAAAAATGCAAAAGTTAGAAATAATACGAGGAAGTATCTCCTGTTGTAGCACCATTAGTTTATCGAATAGGTTGCCTAGACATGTAATTCAAAATGTACCCTCTTAGTGACTGTTTTCGGTACCAATTCGCCCTCAGATTGTCTCCATCGCTTTCAACATTTAGATCGTTCAACAATTGATCATTGTATTAGTAATATGTTCAGCAATGAATTGCGTTATTGGTTAAAATCATTACATTGAGAGTGAACGTTTTCTAGAACATTTCATCTACATTCCGTACAGCAACAATGTAGTGTAATTTACTGCAAGTATTTCAATTAGACGAATGACAATCACCTCGAAGATATTACTCCGAGCGAGGTACCATCGGATTTACCTTAATTATAGAAATTTAAAGTAAGTATTGAGAATAATTTAAACAATAGTAATTTCTTTAGGGCTGCTCATAATACAATTTACATCGTCGAAGTAAAGGTCTAGACCATATCGTGAGGAACTGAAAGGTCGATATCAAGTGACGCAAGGACATAAATCTCTGGTACTACCATTCTTATCAATGACTGATTATTTCGTGTCAACTGCTATTGTCATGCTTCATAAGCGTAGTAGCAGTAGTAGTTGTTGTTTTTTTTTTTTAATTACGGGAGGTGACCGTGTCCTCCCCCCGTTCGATGGCGACATTTGGCGCCGACCACCCGTTCTCGTCTTGCGGGGTTTCCTCATCCTGGTATCTCCCACTAGTGGAGCAGTGCTACAGCCTGGACAAGCTCCAGGTGCCCGAGTGGTCTCCCGACACGTGTAGTTGCGTAGTGCATATAAGTGTATGTGTGAGTAAGTGGTAGCTGTCTAGCTAGTGTTGAAAATCCTGTCGCTGTTGGGACTCGAACCGGTCGTAGGCACGGTCGTGACATCAGTTGATGCCCTCAGTCGGAGCATTTTTCTCAATATTTCTACTAGGTTAAAGTTTCTTTTCACAGTACACGTATATTCATCCCCTAAAATTGGTTAAGGAGACTATTTAAAAAATTATAGACAGCATATTCTGGAGTCTCAATTGTAAATACTACGGGTCTCATACAAAATTGGGTTTATGGATCTTGATGTTCCCCTCAGACCTCGCTGCACTTCGTGAGGTGGGATTAATTCTAAAATATACACTTGCATCAATGTCAAATTCGTCTTCCAATGCTTTATAATCCTGAAAACTTTTAATCATTTTAGATGTATGATCGTTACCAATATTTCTATGTCTATCATTGTCCATTAAATATAGCTCAACTTCTAAAACATATTCATGTTTGTAAATAGCAACAGGCAAATTCTCTTAATCACTTTGAAGTAAAATATTGGGGTTACTTTTGAGTTCCAGAAGTTTTCTACATATCATTTCTCATTCTGATAACCGAACTGGTTTTGATATAAAAATACTACGAGATGTCTGCAAATTCCTACGAAAAGGGATTTATCTTTTCTATTTTTTGCCAGTTTCAAAAACCTGTATAAGATAAATGTTTCATTCAAATGTAACTCTTCTGAAGTAATGATTAGGGTTCGGATGTTCATGACCTATAAATGGTACAAATATGCAAGCATTTACGTCTTAAAAATTATGAAAATATGACCATAAATATGACTTAAAAAAATTTGGTTTTGATATTAGCAAAATCTCCAGTCAGTGTGGTACTTGAAAACAGCGACTTGGTAGTTTTGATGGAGACAGCTTCGCTTTCATTGAATGCGTTAACCTCTTCGATAGCTTATTTAATTGGTGCAGAAGTAATTTGCGGCGGTAAGCTACGTGCTCCAACGTGTAAGAAGGGGTTTGAGAGGCAATGGCAGCAAAGGAACCATTTCCTTGAATTTTTGCATTTAAAGAGGATTTGACGAATATTTTACTTTACTGCAGAAATTAACTTATCTACGTCAGGATAATTTCCACGAATGTCTTCCGCAATTCTATTTAGTGGGTGTACCATGCATACCATTTCATGTACCATTTTATAGTAGAGTGGCGGCAGACCTTTGCCAGCTTTCACCATATAAGGGCTGAATCAGTGACTAGAAGTAATACATTTTCTCTCTTCACTTCTTCAGGTCTCAACAGATTCATTGCTAATGCAAGGTAATAGCAGTTGTTGAGTGATTAGTTCTGTCCAATGTTTCACAGGAAGTGATAAATTTTTATCCTGCTCGATCTCTCCTTAAAACACCAACAAAGTTTGAATTAGAAGATGTGAAAAACCTCTTTGAGATTACTACAAGCAATTAACTGGAAAAGGAAATATAATTATAAAAGTATGACGAAAATACAAAACGGAAAATGAGAAAATGATTTTAAAAAATCAAAACATGACTTTATGACATCTGCAAATTGCATAATTTTAGTCATCGTAGATAAAACCGTGCTTAAAGTATATTTTTCATGGAAATAATCAAAAAAAAAGACTTGGATAAAAATCCGCGTGTAATGCTTCCTAAGAGCCTGTACAATTTCTCTACTAGAAATTACTGTGGTTAATTGTGAGTCACAAATTCTTCAGCGGAACTAAAACACAAAGCTCAATTCTTGTAACGTGGTTATCAGGTGTTCATTTATTTTAATATTATACACTTTTACAGTAATTTTCTTTTGTTACGAACAGGATTTTACGGAACTACAGCATTTCTTATCACGTTATTTCGCTGCAAATGATAATGTGAATATCATGAAAATCGGATTATACGAAAAAGACTTTAAATAAATTCAAATGAGTGACTAACAGCATCGCGGTTTAGCCCATTGGTCAGCATGCTCGCTTTCCGCTCGCTTTCCATGACGCGACCCATAGTTCGATTCCCGGTAGGGGTAAGATTATAGGGTGCGTTTATCTAAGCAATGGTCCAGTATATGTTTCTGAGTGCTGATGAGAAAACACTTCTTTGATCAGAATCAGAGGATGTTTTCGTGCTAACCACATACTATACCCTCTTAACCCATGACCACGAGGCCGGAACGCTGCTGGTAGGCGGCGGCCAAGTACAGACAGAATGATTAAGAAAAATAAATCAAATCGCTTTTTGAGTTATCTAAGCTTCAACTAAACTGTAATACAAGAAAAACTGTACCCATTGTTAGTTTTATATTTCAAGTTTATTAATTTGTCACCGACCATTAATTTGTCAAAAGGGGAGAACAACTGAAATCCCCGATTCGATATTACTAACATTGAGTATAAAGGCTACGCTCTAAAGGGGAAAATGGCAATAGTGGTAAGGTGCAACTCATAACGAGTAACTACTCAATTTGATAAAATATAAACAAGGAACCTTAGACTGGTGAATCCTACAAAAATTCATGAAAACCTTTCTTGCCGTGCCCGAATTTGAAACCAGCTTTCAATTCAAAAGCTAATTGATGCCATTTTGGTTTTATCAACCCGTTTAGATGTGACGTTATATCAGTATTTCTTTTGGTTCGTTAAAATGTAATATACATTCATTTCCTATGTAGGGTCGAATCGTATTTTTGCCTCAGTAAACTGTATTAATGTAGTAGGTTTTTGTAGATACATTGTTTAAATCGTGAATATTTGCCTTCGATTTTTCTTATAGGTAGCACTGATCATGCGAAATAATAAGTTGGGGAAACAAACAGTAGACGGAATCTTTGTGTATGACGACGAAAATCACTGGCAAGCAGAGAGGGCTGTCACATTGCGAAGGAGTAAAGAATAGCTCGGACACAAAAGCAATGATAAGAGAGGCTGAAATCAGTCTGCGCTTTTGACGTCATTCTGAACCGCAAAGAACACCTCCACGGAATATCCCGTCCACTCGATTTTCACACCCGACATACTTATTACCCAAACATCCCGTTCCTCTCCCTTTGCTAATGTGCTTTCAAGGCGCCAGACTGAACCGCTGTGCCATTTGCGTCTTCAGCGTGTTATCTGCCGGCTGTTGCGATGAGGAGCCAGCCCGGAGGCTTCTTGTACGGGGTGCCCGTTGTGTTGCCGCAATTCCCGTCCCACGTCAGTAATGCCCTTTGTGTAAGGCGCGACGCAGGCGGCGACGGGTCGCCCTCCCCCTGGCTTTGTGCGAGGCGTCATCGCTACCTGCCTTTATCTCACCTGCCGCCGCCGCCGCCGCCGCCAGCTGCTCGCTCACCGCTGCACCGGTATCGGCGCGTACGTCACAAGGGAGATTAGCTTTCTTTGTAAGTGGGGCCCAAGACCAACAGTAGCAGAGCCCGGATAGCTCAGTCGGTAGAGCATTAGGCTTTTAACCTAAGGGTCCAGGGTTCAAGTCCCTGTTCGGGCGGATATTTTTGACGATGAATGTGGAAATTAAAGTACGTCCTCCCTTGAAAGAAGTACTTGCAAAGGCACTCGAATGTTTACACTACATATGTTGCGGTCAAACCAAGGGGTTTAGTATGATCAAGAACAAATCACGTCAGATGATAAAGTTACATGATGGTGCAAAAATATTTGATAGGAAGGTCAAGCTGAATTTGAACACTATTTTTTATATTCACTCCAAAAATCAAAATAGCAAAGTACACCCTTGTAAATGGCACTAAATATTCAAACAAATAAAGAAATAACTATAAATATACTTACGTACCTTTACAAGAGTGTTAATATTCTTCGTCATTGGTCGTAGAATCGAGATTTTCATTGATCACTTCTTATTTTTACTCATAAAAAATAACAGTGCTTAGTGTAATCATTTGAATAGTAAAGGCAAAATATATGTTGTGACCAGAGAACCGCCGAAATCAATCGGAAAATGATTTTTAAAAAAATAATATTGATTTTCCCTTTCCAAATTTTAAAATGCTTTATTGCATTCTTCACAACTTTTAGAATGAAGTTTTTTTTTAATTTAATACCCATTTAGTTATTCCTGTAACATACATTTAAACATTATATTAATTTAGAGATCCTAACAAACAGAAATAGGCATAAATATAAAATATTGCAGCAATATTAGATTAAATAAAACAATGTAGGAAAGCATATGTTCATGAGTCCAAGGAAAAAGAGAATGTTTACTAAAAATTTAGCGAACGATCTTTAAAGCCAAAATGGTAATTAAATAAATTACTGTGAGGCATAAAAGATGTAATATAAAATTAATTTATGTTTTTATGTTATGGCATAATGATGATTGCTTTACTTAAATAGTATGTGTGGAGTTATATATTTTAGTGCATGTAATTAATCAGTTTTGGGATAATATACTAAATTAACAAACTGGGAGATGGGCATCAACTGATATCAATGCAGTGCCTCTGACCGGGAGGTCCTAGGTTCGAATCCCGATGGTGGCACGATTTTCGACACTAGATAGATACTTAGGATAGGTTCAGTCGCTCTGATGGAGAATTCTAGTGATCGGCTGCTCTGATCGGTAGTTGTCCGTGGTTTCTCTTATCAATACCAGACGAATACCGGAACAGTACCCTAACAAACAGGGCCGCGGACCGCGAGCGGTCTATCCTTCCCATTTCTCTTCAATCCTACCCCTTTCTTACATACACTTAAACTTACATGTACTACACTACCCCACATGCCGGGAGACCCGTCGTGAACTTAGAGTTTGTCCCGGGTGGGGCGGTTCTCCGCTGGTGGGAGATACCTAGGTAAGGGAAAACCCCACGAGCCGACGGCAGGTCGGCGCCATATTCACAATCAATATGAAATGATGAAGATCACCGCCTCGCGTGATAAAATAACCTTAGCAGTTAACGCGCCCGGAATCATCAATCGAAAATCTAAATTAACAACTCATTCAATTAAATCATTACTGGACCGGAAATAAATACGTAGCATAAAATGCAGCTCGTAAGTCCAAGGTTAGATTTGTTTTCCAATATTATAAAAAAGATATTTTATACCGCTTCAAAAATCCATAGAAAAAGATTTTCCCAGAGTGATGACCAATCATTATTGTCCTCGCCAATTAATATAATTAGGGAACGGAATTTATTGTAATAAAAAATGAAAAATATGTACATATATGTGTACTTATTTTTTCCAAAACGTAAGAAAAAATAGAAAATATGTAAAATAAAAATTCATTATTGTGTTTAAAATTGTTCTCTACAAGCATTTTCCGATCATAGAACGTCGCCGATCAGTTCTCAAGGATTTGGAGTGGCTGAAAGTGGGTTCTACTGAAGTAATTGTACACTAGACTTCTCTACATCTAAGAATGTTATTCGAAATATAAAATACATTCTTAACATATATTACAATATTTACGAGGTGCCGGTGCACAAGTGAAGTACAGTATAGCTAGTGATGGATCCCAGCGGAGGGAATTAAAGGGTATATATATTCCACCCTCTAAATTGAACAACGCGGCAAAGACAATTTTCCGTAAAAAATATTTATTAGTTTTGGATCAAGTAAAGAATTTGCTGTTTTAAATATAAGCAAGCACGTGGTTGAAATTCCAAAATTAGAGAAAATATATATCCGCTTTATCCATAAAATTTCCAGAGTATGCAATCAATGTCGAAGGAATGGTTTTAATATATGAAAACTACTTATAGAAGTAATAGAAATATGTTAATAAAAATTCATTGATTTGTTTAAAATGTTCCTAATTCGTTAAAAATTTTAAATAAAAAATAAAAAAAAATGTAAGAAATGTGTCGTAATAGGTAAAATAAGAAAAATATGTAATTATACCAAAAAAAAAAAAATTAATTTTAAATTAATTAGGTATCTAGTTCCTGAAAAAATATGTAATTACATGGAAATCCGCTCCCTAAATATAATAATATCGTCCAATGTAATATTCAGTGAAGCTCATTTTTTCCCTATGGTTTTTTCCAAGCGACCGCCGGTTACCCTATACGTGTCGATGGGACACGTAAAGGCCATACACTAGAGACTAACAAAATTGCGGGTGCCTTTGATCTGGGGTCAGCAGAACGCGAGGTCCTGCGCGACAACACATACATGAGAGACAAGAGACAAACACCCATGCGCAAGGCAGGGCTCGAACACACGACCCTCCGACCCAAGCGCTGCTTCAGTACACGCTCTTAGCCATATCGACCATCCAGGTCGGCTCAAAGAAACGTGCTTACACAAAAACTGTTGAAAATGTTAACATGTATATTTGCAAGTGTTTAATTACATATTATTTTTTAAATACAATTGAGTGAATGGGAATAATTTTTTTTTTTATGAAGTTTTCTCTCTTTACAATTCAAGTTCATAAAATTATGGTGCTTAAAATATATGTTTTCAGCTTTAACGTGATTTCAATACTTGGTATTGAACGTATTTTGTACGTTTTGTACAAAACAAAATTACTACTTTCGACACATATCCAGAAATCTATTTTGTTAAGTAATGCCGAAAACATAGTCTTGTGAGAAAATATCGTTCATCAAACGTCTATACATTAAATTAATCGTTCATCAAACATCTAGACTGTATTCAAAACATGGAAATGCAGTATTCTAAGAGATATTTGTTTGTTTCTACACGTCGCGATGTTAATGTGTAGCACACTTTCGCATCACCACAATTCCAGGGGGCTGTTAATTGAGTGAGCGAGTCCTCGCGAGGTGGTCGCTGTTCTCGGGCGCAAGGACGGAGTGCGCGCGGGGGACAGGGCCGCCCGCCTGCCCGCAGTGATATACGTAATTAGACGCACGCCGGGGGCCGCACACATGCGCGCCATCAAAGACAAGATGAGGGCGGGGCGGAGCGGGGGCGGAGCGGGCGGGGCGGAGGGGACGGACGGGCGCGGGAGCGGCGCGCCGTAACGAGGTGCCAGGTTAGCGCCCGTAATCCGTTCCCCGCGCGGGGGCGGCGCGGGGGCGGCGCGGGGAAGGACATGAGGCAGCGCGGGGGCGCCTCCGTAATATCCGCATTGTTCGCCACGGCGATGCTGTTATCAAATATGAGCGCGCGACGCAGCGCAGCCTCCTCCGCGCGTCCCCGCCCCCGCAGCCGCCGGGGCGCGCGGAGCGGGGCGGTTCGGGGCGGGCGGGGGCGGGCGGGGCGTGGTTTAATCCACTCTAAAGCGCGCCGCACATGCGTACTGCGCGCACAAAACGCAGAACGCGAGGCTGATACCGCCGGGCGGCGCCGGCGAGGAGGGCAGGGCCCGGAGGCGGGGAGGGCGCAGCGAAGGGCGGGGGGCAACGCCGCCGCTGGATTCTGCTCCCCCCCTCCGCCCCTTGCGCCTCCATCGCCGCGCGCGTCTCTGTTAGCCCTATATATTTATGTTGTTAATTACTCCAAAGTGCCTGCTGGCACATAAAAGGAATGCTGATTAATGTGCAAGGAAGCGAATGGAGAAAGCAGAGACGGCGCGCGCGGAAGAATAGGACTCAGGATGAATACCGCGGCGCGGCGGGGCGGGCGCGAGCGGGACGGGGGTGGAGCGGGCGGGGACGGGGCGAAGCGACCACCGCGGCATACCCGCCCGCCGCGCGCGTCCTGCCCGTCCCGGCCCGTCCCGCCCGCCCCGCCCCCGCCCCGCCCGGATATTAATTGTATGGGCGCGCGGCGGAGGCGGCGCGCGCTACAAAGCCGCTCGTCGCCAGTGTGCGAGGTGCGAGTCGCGATCGCCACGGGAGCGCATTGTCGCCGGCGCGCCAATAAGCCCCGCACAAAGACGCGCCGCCGCTGCCGTCCGCGCCGGGCGCCCGCCCACCACCAATCCGCCCCTCCCCTCCCCTCTTCACCCCTCCGCGCCCCCTGGCGTCGCGTCCCGTCTAGGCGACCGCCGATGCGTCGCGGCCGCAATCGCAGCCCCTCGGGCGAAAATAATTAATTTCCGGCGGAGGCGGTCCGCTGCTGGCGCGGGGGTGGGAGAGCGTAGGGAGGGGGAGCTCTCGTTTTGCTTCTTCGTCGCCAATGGCAGTTCTCAGGAGGCGGAACATGATAGAGTCGTTGTGAATACAGCTTGCGAGGAATTGATATATAGCGCCTAAAGGAAGAAATTGATTGTATTGCTTGATGATGATCGTAGGATAGGTAATTACTGATGAAACAAGATGCACTAAAACAAATTCATATCAGAAAATAGTGTATTCACACGACAGAAGAAATATGCTGAGGAGAAAACATAGCAAGGGCAAAGGAGCAGAAAAGCTTAAAGTTTGTGATGAAATTCTCAGCTTCCTGACCTCCAGTCCTTACTATTGTTGATAATCACATTGGAGGTGAATACTATTTCGATTTGAGATACAATAATAACAATAATAATTACAAATATCTATTACACAAAGTAATATAAAACTGAATATTCTATTAATTTAGTGTGTTTGTATGAATTTTAGTGCCTAAGTAATTTTGGGATATGGTGTTTAGAGCAGTAGTTTTCTCACAGAGTGCAGGTGGCTAAAATCCCTTCTGAATTTCATTAGTGCTTTATGATGTTCTCCTTTTTTTTGTTTCTTTCTTTTCAGATTCTATTATGAAATTTTTTACTATATCTCTTATTTTCAGGTAGGTTTTTGCAGATACCTGATATCAAAATACCACAAAACATCCTTTATGTTCAAATTATGAATCGTTTTGTGTTTTTTACGTAGTTCTAAATAAATAAAATTTCCCACGTATTAAGTGGAAATATAAGGTAATAACTTCGACTGTTCCCAATAAAGATAAAACATTACTTAAAGACGATGCTAAATTGCTCCTTATCAGTAGTATCTTATTACAGCTGTGGATGCATTTAACGTACTTGTGCCCAGGCCGAGTCTTTGAGGCAGTGTAGCTCAGCAGAGGGGGCGCATTGAAGCACTGGTTGCGACCGCTCCACGTTGCGCCATCTGTCAGTCAACAGCGCTCCCAACAGAACTGCGAGGGCCAGCTACACAAGAAAGGGAGGCCGGCCCGGTGGCCGAGATCGCTAAGGCAGTAGTGTCGTAATGATCTTGGACCGAAGGGTGTGTTCGAGTTTCCCACCTCGAGCATAGGAATTGTATTTGATGTTCGTAAACAACTTTCAGCCCCTTATCATACTATATCGTTTGCATTCTCAAGTAGTCTACCATCTTACGTTAACAGCAGAGCGGTCGCTACATGACCCTCCAGATGATCTGATGCGCCTAACAGAACCAATTACAAAGAAAGGGAGATCGTCTTTGGTCGTCACAGTTATCGTTCGGCATGAAACCACTATCACTTTGAATGCAGGGTCCCTTTACTCATTCTCTTCGTTCTTCTCCAGTGTGTGGCAATGTACCCTTCAATTCACTTGTATGTTGTTATTTTCTTTCACTTTTTCAATCACATTTTTAAATGTTAGTTTACACATTCTATTGGCCTAGACTATAGGTGTTCCCACGCGACGTGAGTTATTACGAGTGAGTGTGTTATTTTACATACTTGTGATATTTCGCATTCCATACGTGTTTTTCCTGCATTTCGCACAACTCCCTTTCCAGGAATTCCAATGCGGATGAAACGTCGACCACTTGAAATGAGAAGGTTCCAACTCACATTTCAGTCGTTTTGAGGAAACTGTTGTAAAATTTTCATCACTCCTGTTCAGTCATCTCTCTACCTACAGTAACTATTTGTACACAGATTGGATAACGAGTACGTTGAACATTTAGCTGATATAACTTTACTACCTAATAACTCATTTTCTTCGATTTTGTCAGTTTGAACACTGTCATTCCAAAGGTTCTGCGTATTTCAGCTCAAATAATTTAAGTCAGGCCAGACAGGTTAGGAAGATTAAGGAACTTGAAGAAATAAATTTTGACATTTGTAACAAAGTTTTCCTATTGTATTGTTTTACTAATTCAGGACATGTTTATTAATTAAATGTTTTAGTGACGTATAGTACTCGTTAACTGCTCAAATTACTATATGAAACAGTAAATATAATAACGTGAACAATTATATGGTTAATTCGTTATTTATGCACCATTTCTAAAAGCGTCCAGAACTGAGATTATTTAATACTCCAACATCCAATTATAGGAAAAATTAACACTTAAATTTTAAATGTGTAATTAGAAATTTGTTAAAATTTCATTACATTTAGGTGGATTTCATAAGAAGTGGCGTTTTTTTTGCTCCGTAACTCTCAAGGGAAAAATATGTTTCTCTGACATTTATATTCTGCTGTCAAGCAGCCAGCTAGAAAACTCGTATGGAAACACACTGGCAATGCTCGCGAATGCGGCAAGTGGCGGAACAATTCAGGTCGCTGCCGCGCGCAACCGGAACCCCCCCACCCCCCCCCCCCCCATGCCTCGCCGTGCCACTCGGCAGGTGCGGGACAAAGGGGCGTGCGCCGGGGCGCGAACCGGCGGGGTGGGGCGGGGGTGGGTCCGGGTGGCGCCTCCGCCGCCACCGTCGCGCCTTCTTCATCAGCGCTGACGAGATTACTGGGGCGGCGGCGGCTTCACGGCCGCTGCCTTCATTCTGCTGAGCCGGGGGCGCCCGTCGTCCCGGCCCCGCCTCCTCCCGCGCGCTCGCGCGCTCATCTAATTCCGCAACACAGGCGGGGGAAAATAAAATGAAAGACGGGAAAGAGAGGGAGAGATAAAAAAAAGTAAATGAAAAGTAAAAATGCTTTGTGAGAAGAATGGATTGTAGAGGAACCCTTTTCGAATATGAACTAATGCATAATTTTCATTACTCTCCGCGAGCAGCGCGCGCCGCGTCTCGCGGCCCCCGCCCCCGCCCTCGCCCCGCCTCCGCGCTCCACCCCCGCACTCCGCTTTCGCCTCCTCCGCCCACCTCCGCGCCGCCCCGCCTCTCTCCACCGCCTCCGTGGGAACAACGCGCGCGATGAGTAAGTGCATCAGCGGCTCGGCCGCCGCCTCCACCCAGCCTCCGCCTCCGATCCCACACCGCCGCCGCCCCGCCCCCGCCGCCGCGCCGGCCTTCGCGCCCAAGGGCCTCGTCACCCCGCCGCAGCAGCAACCGGGGCCGCGCATATATTATCCGAGCAGGGCGAGCGGCGCCATCAAATCAGGGCGAGCGCAAGTGGGCCGCCCGGGTGGCCCGCCCCGCCCCGCCCCCTCCTCGGCCACCACGCCGCCTGCGATGTCGAGGCTCGGCTCCAGGAATTCGCCACCTCTCTGCTAATTCGACATACCACTGTCTCCGCTATCTTATGCTTGGGCCCCTTCTTCTGAATTAATATCGTAATCAGTTAAGAATGTTTTCATTCAGGTAGATTGGTAGGAGTAGTCACAGATCACTTCCGAGGTCGATATTTTATTATATTTATTATATCTGGTGTGTATGCGTTGAGAAAGGTTTCATTGATATTCATAGTTGAATATTCCTGTATTTACTTTTATAAGTTTTAGTTTCACCACTTTCTGACTCCCTCTTATTCAGTAATAGAAATAAATGTACGACTGTACCCAATTTCGTTAATAATTAAACCATATCATTTTTCACCGACCGAAGTTAAGTCCTATTTTAAATCAACCGACCGTCATTTCCGGTGTTTGGCTGCAAAGTTTGGCAGAGGCGTTGGTCAATTTTCTCTAATTTGAATTTTCCTTGAAATTAAGTGATTTTATTTTTATATGCTTTAAAGATAGTTGTTATTTTAAAGGTTCCGTTTCGTATATTCATGTTTCATTCACTTCATTCTACTTGATACTAAATGCACTTACGAGATTTGTTTTCGTTTTTTTAAACCTCTAATATTTTTATAATTTCCAATTCAAAACTCTCCTTCACCTTCAATATCAACCTAGAGATTTCGTTCTTAATGTAATATAAGATTATATTACATTTTTAAGTAATGTTAAATAATAGATTTTCTAAAATATTAGTAGTTTTGAAGAAAATTTGAATCAAATTGTGTTTATCTTTTGAAAAAAGGCTTTAGCAGACAGGGCGTTGTTGTACTGAACTGTTGCATTAGCCTCGAACGGCAGATGTGTTTTAACCCTAAACGTCCTTACAATGGATTTTTTGGGCCCGGTCGCAGAGAGGCATCGAAGGTGTTATCGGAAAGGGCTCATAAACAGTCAGACATGGAACTATTGAATAATTTCCACTTATATAAAGTATATCAGCGTATTTTGAAATTAATGCCTGTGAAGTGAGTTCTGGCATTAATTCAGAGAAGAAGATTAGATAAATCGGGTTACATATTAAGTAAATGAGTGTAGGTGAAAGTAGATTAGTATTTCGTACGTCGGGCCAAATGCGCGGGCAGTTGCGGCCACAAGCACTCTGCACTAGGGTTGTTTTGTGCATGAAGTCTAATAAACAATAGAAACCAAATATTTATTTTATAACTTAGTGAAATGGATAGAGCTAATAATAATAATAATAATAACAATAATAATAATAAAAATAATAATAATAATTCCCATCAAAACAGTTCTAAAATTCTTAGGCAACACAGTTCCAAGAAAATGGCATTACTGATAAAGCTGGTAAATGAAGTTATAATTCCCCCCTAAAATCGAACAAATTATAACATATGACCATTCTGATTTCACTATGTGCTGCGCAGCAGTAGAAATTGTAAAGGTAAGTGGCGGGAAAATCATCGAAAACCAGGAATAACAAATGCGTCGAAAAAAGTGTGATCCTACTTGGAAGATACGAGTGGAAAGAAGAATTAAACTTCTCAAATCGGATATTGCAGTCCTTGAAGTAAATGAAAGGGAAGTAAAATTAAACATATGAAAAGAATAGTAGTAAAATCCAGTTAGAGACACTGCAAGCATGTGAATTACAACCTGTAAAAAATGTATTCTAGAGATCATTGACTCGCACATACAGCAACTGTACAGAAAACGTATGCGACGCTACACCAAGAGTTTGAAGCGGAAATATGACAACCAAGAGTATAACAAAAACCAAAAATATTTTTATAAAAGACTGAAGAGAGAAATTCAGGTGGGTGAGATGGAAGAAAAATAGGTAGTAGAAGAATTCTGTGGAATATTGTTAAGAAAAGGCCACATTCAACTCAGTAGAATCGTGGAGGAATAGCATTAGGAATGCTTGTAGTCCTATTGGAGAAATGGAATCCAGTGATATTTCTATGAACATTGTACAAGGCCACTATTCGTAAGCTAAAGAATTAGAAATGCCCAGGACCGATGAATTTTTTATTTTTTCCTCATTTGATTTAAGAGATTCTCTTGCTTCCATGGGATAATTCTAACACTTATAAACCACTATCTGGAATACCCAGAAGAAACACCTCAAATCCTAAGCAAGGAAGTTATGTATAAAAACAAAAACACCTCAGGTCCAAGCCAATACCGACCAACCACATGCTTAGACTTGGGTTTTTCTAACGAGGTATCTGAGGGTATTATCTCCTAGACTGAATTTAGCATGACTTTTTGCGTCTGTTTCGGTCCTGCCGCAAGATGTCGCATGATCGCGACCTTATCAATCAGTGCTGCAGATCAAGCGACTCTATCGGCACGACCGAGAAGACCGGAAAAGTCGGACCATATTCCATTTTGAAGATAACCTCTCATATGCCTCGTAAGAAAAACCCAAGTATAAACGCATCATGTAAGATCATAACCGGCTGTCTAAATTTTATAATCGATGAACATCGAACGCAAAATAACATCCTCTTCGAATACCCAGAACGGTTATTTCAAGAGCTCATTGGAATCTAAAGGACAACTAGTAATTGACAAAGTGATAATGGTATGGGTATGCAACAGAAATCGAGACAAAAATGCTTTCGACATTGTTCCTCACGATCATTGGTACTAGGCACTATCCTCATTGATCATTGGCACAATACCCATTGGTATTGTAAGAATATATCGAGTTACCTCTGCAATTATAAACTTCTTAAAAACTGCCATGAGTCATTGTCATACGAAAATGCATATGAGTCACTAATAGAATAGTCAAGATTAAACGAGGAATATTTCAAGGAGGCAGCCTCTGACCGTCCTGGTTCTGTGTTGCCATAAACACAATCTTACACTTACAGGAAAACACAAAAGTAATATTTGAATTAAAAGGCCCAGGGAAGTGTGTAGTCAGCAATCAGACTGACATGGACGATCTCAAATTATAGACGGGCACATTACAGTCTGAAAAATGTAATGCATATCACTGACATTCTCTACAGATGTATATATGCAATTTGGTATAGATGAATGTAAAATTCAAAGTATTCAGATTAGTAAGTAGACGATGAGACCTCTCTGGAGAACTCATTACAATAGGCATTGGTGAATAACAAATATTTCGGGATTCAACAAAAGAAGATGGTCATGCACAACCAGATAAAGGAAGTTCTAAAAATGAAGTTTACTGACAGATTGAATTCCATAGTCAGTACTTCCCTTAATTCACGCAATATTGTGTTAATATGTATTAACGAATATGTACATCGGTATTTACCTTCTTACTAGGCGTCATAAAATGGTCTAAAGCGGATTTGGGATTCTGGAAAGAATTATCAGAATCCAAACAACCCGCTTCGAGGATCGTCGCCCCAGAAGCTCTCTCCAAAGAATCATACTTCCAAAGAAAATAGGAGGAAGAGGTATTGGAAATATTGGAAATATCCATGACAAACTTATGCACAATATAAGAATTATTTTCGGTGAGAAAGCCTCATTATTCCAATTACACAAGGTGAGACAACCAGCAGATGATAATTATACACCTGTGAACCACAAGTAACAGGAAGTAACGCCTGAGGAATCACTGTTAGAGACATGGAAACAAAAGGCACTCCACAGTCCTACCGAAATGGTCAAACTAGATGTCAATGTCTCTATGTCGAACAAGTGGCTAGCGTTTGAATATTTACACACTGAGACGGTGATGTTCTTGATAGTAATACAAGACCAAGTCATTGCAACGAGAAACTACTTGAAATACATTGTTAAAGACCCCACAGTATCTAATGATGCATGCCGAGCCTGAGACTAAGACCATGAAACTATGCAACACATCACATCAGGTTGCGCTGTGCTAGCGTCAACAGATTTCAAACAAAAACAATATGATAGCGCGAATAATATATGCCAAACCGACAAATAAATGTGGCATTATTGCAGATTTTTATTCAATTTACTACCAATACTAACCCAAGAAATGCTGAAAACCAGTAAAAATAAACTTTATTGGGACCGTAGCATACTGACCGACCGAATAGTTCATCTCTAACATCCTGATATGGGATAAATATAACAAGATATCGTGGTTGATTGACATAGCAGTTGTAGATACTGGGAACTTCACGGCAGCATATGAAATAAAGATACAGAAATACAGAGAACTACCGAGCTATGAAGGAACAGTGGAGCATATTAGAAGTAGAAACAATTCCAATTATACTCTCAGCAACAGGCAAACCGAAGACTCTCCGTCATGCTCTTGACGAATTAAACATTGCCACGGTCACCGTCATCAACTTTCAGAAAGCCGTGATACTCAGCACACGCTCATGTCAGAAGGCTTCTGAGAGATAATGAGGGTTTCCATATTAAAGAAAGCGAATATGTTAACTTTAAAAAGTTACAAAAACGTTCAATTTATCAGATATTAAATTTGAAAAAATTGTAAGTTTAATGTAGGCATTTATTAATATAATATTGTTTGTTAGTGTAATATCAGGCAAGATGTGACACTTTGATAGAAATATCTGTATGTAACTTCAGATATGTACCAAAACCTGTGAAAATAAATAAATTGTTGTTATTATTATTATTATAAAATGATAATCAGGAATGTCGGTCGATCCTCGACTGCTATTTAAATAATTAATTTATTATTACTTGTCTTCGGCCGAGCAATTGCCACTGTCTCTGCAGGGACCATGACCGGGAGGCGTCTACGAGCCCAGTATATCAAAAAACGGTCCCGTGCTACGTCGGCCGCGGAATGCGGGGCTGCCGGCGCTGGTGAGCTTTCTGCAGACAGGCGCGCTCACCCCTCGCTCCCCCTCCCTTGCTCCGGCCGCACCAACCGCAGCGCGCGGCGGCTCAAACGAACCGCTGCGGAGGGCGCTCCCTGGTGGCGGGCGGCAGGTGGAAGAGGCGCTAAATGCATGCCGGGTAATTACCTCTGGCCGCGCCCGCCAGGAAGCGTTCCGGGCGGCCGCGGCGGCAGTAGCGGCCAAGGAAACGCTGTCCATGCGAAAGGGAGACCGGACCACTTTGTATGAGACTTTGTTAATGTGGGTATGGAGCTGCGGCGTGGAACCGGAACCTCTAATTGGCACCGTACGAAATTAATGTCTTCAATTCAAGGAATCGAAAATAATTTCAGCGCTCCTGAATATTTTTACCGATTACTTGGCTGAATATTTTTATTTACTATAATGACAAATTAGAACATTTTTTAAAATTTCATATAAATTCTACTGAACATTTTGACAGAATAATTAGTCATAATAAGTTGTTTACAGTTACTCAATAAAAGCATTCGAAACTGAACTATTTTCAATAAAGTTTACGTCAAAGCAGAGTATCGAACATATATAGAAGAATATTTAATCACCGTGAATTGCTTATAATGCAATACAAGTCAGGGTTGAGCAAAATAATTTACATTTGGTTTTTAAATGCTTCGCCAAAATACTTTGTAAATAAGTATTTAAAGTCGTACCCAAAATGCATTTAAAATACTTGAAATATTCAAAACGCACTAAACACAACTTTATAATTCAATTTTATGTATTGCACCTTTTTTTTGAAACAGCATATTGTAATTTTCTATTACAATAAATTAGTAATTCTCATACAAATTAACCAAAGCTTATGTAATATCTTGATGTAATTAAACAAAAAATCAACGAAAGTAAACAAAAGAAAACAGACATATCCGGGTTAACTTTTGGACAAAGTTTGAAATGAAAGCAAGTTTCCCCATTCTCTTTCCGGACGATGGGTAAATGCAAGGCTGAACACCACTCAATAACGAATGCAATGCAAACGATTAGATTCATTCATTACAAAAGGGCTATCCCCAACAATTTTATGGTACATGAGCAGAAAGATTTCAGAAAAAATAGTAAGCATTATTTCTAATATATCAAAACAGTCTGTACAATGTTTGTAATTGCATAGTTGTATAGTTTCTTTACATCGCGTTGACTATTACGTCCGCATTTTCTGCACTCGGTTTCATTTAATTTTTAGTTTCTCTTATACATACGTACGTATTTACGGGAGTAATATGTGTTGTGTAAGGCTGCAGAAAATCGATTTAGAGATTTCAACAGAAATACACATTTTCGGGTCCCATGATACCGAAAAAGTTTTTTTCTTTTTTTTCAAAACGCCCGTCCGCCCGTCCGCCCGTCCGATTTTGACAAAAATACAAATTTCGGATATCGGGGATTTTATATGAAGCCCCCGGGACACTTTCAAAATTTTCTCAAAACTTTTTTCTTTAAATTTCTAGTAAAAATAGTGTATAATACACTTATAAAGGTGGTATAGGTCCGACTATCGCGGTTAGCTCTAAATTTTCGAAAATTGCAAAAGTTTGAATTTTATCCAGCGTCTTTCTACAACTATAATATTTAAAATAGATATTTTTTCTTCAAATTAAATTTGTTGTCCATAAATAGTTACTTCATTGAGGTAAGTAAATTGTTTTGGAAAATTTGTTGTTTTCGTGCAATAGAGCTTGCAATATTTGCAATTTTAAAAAATAACAGAAACAAAATTTTCTAAAAACAGCTCCAAATTTTTTCCTCGACATTTTTGGTAGGGTTAGTGTCAAACAAACCCTATACGATGCAGTAAACGCCATATTGCTCTATTCTTTTGTTTTTTTAAATTACAAAAATGTAATTTTTTTACTTGTCCCCCACGTCGGTAATATTTACATTAGAGGCAATTTCTTCACATGATTATATTTGTGAGTACATATTATCTAAATAATATCACATAAAGTTTCTCAAAAACTCAACAGTTTTTGTATTAATATGAGCTCAAAATTCCGCAATTTCAGAAACACTCAAACGCCATTCTCTCAAAAATGGCTCCAAATTTTTTCATCAAACTTTCGGAACGGATAGTAGTAATGGCACTATTTCATATGACGTAAAGTTCATTTTGGTGTATTGTTTTGTTTTTAAAAAATTACACAAATGTAATTTTTTTAACATATCTCTCACGTCGTTAATATGAACTTTTGCATCAATTTGTACACATTATTGCATTTGTGAGTGATAGTGCATCAAATTACTTTCTAATGCTTAATCGACATTTTCTTAAAAACGACTTCAAAATTTTCAATGAAAATTTGTATTTAGGACGACGTTTTACTCTTTACTTACTTTAATATTTTTGAAGAAAAATTTCGGTTCTACTATCTACTACGACGGATGTTTTGAAAAAAAAAAAGTTTTTGGGGACACCAAAATCTGTTTCCGTTAACCATTTCCAAATCGATTTTCCGCAGCATTACATAACTTTATCTATACTACGTATACGTAACTTTCTCGACGAAAATTACATAAAAAACAACAACAAATATTTTATAAAATATGTTTCTTAGGAAAATAACGAAGGCATAGTTGAGTCGTATCCTAAAAATCCCGTATTTTGTGCGTTGTTTGATAGAGCCAAAAATTCATTTGATTAATGAAACTAGTAGCAAAACAATCACGATAATACTAATAGGTAATACTAATTACTCTGCGCAACTCTTTCTTCCCAAAACCAAACTGACAATACCAGATATTTGTTATTTAATGATTATGCTTGTGATTTCGTTTGTCTGTTTTTTTACACGATTAAAACATCCTTCAATGTCATTTATTCCATAAAACGCCTTGTCCTAAAAAAGGTTCAATAATACAAATCAAATAGAAAATTTTTTTGATTAGAAAACTAAGGAGAAAAGGAGTTATTCTGAATGCCCATAATTAGAATTACTTCTTTTAATCTTCGTTTCCTGATACTTTCAGTTTCAGATAGAAAATCATTGATCTGTATTTTATCGATATTTAAAACAATAAATAGTATGTTTTATTGTTATCAGTAATTGGTTATAAACATATTACAGTGACGAACTACTTTTTTGTGCATTGAGTTCACATCTGTGCAACTTAGTCGCAAAACTTGTATAACACTGTGCGCAGCAAAATTAATTCTATTACTTTCATTAAATTTGACTTTTTTTCTCCCAGATTAAGTAGGCACGACTCTTGAAAAGTACCTAATTTATTTGAAAAGAGTCTTTCGCTGATCCAATATTGGGAGCAATGTGGACGCGTTCGAAGGAGATCTGTCGATTTGGAGGGGCGCTGCCAGGCAACAAGTGTCGGTGCCAAACCCGCCACCGACGATTAGCCTGATGTACCCTCAGCCCCTTTCCTCCGTCACCATCGCTTCCACAAAAGGTCACCCTCACCTATTCAAACCTCTTTCGTCCATCTGCCGTCTATGTGACTATAGTCTTCATTTACTGCTGTGGTGCAATAGTGTTGTATTTGCTTATCCTCGTCGCTGCCACCTTCTCTACTGTTATCGTCACGGCTACGGTCTGAGCCAATACCCCGACTGCAGCTACTGCCACTACCATTACCTCCACCACTGCGACAGCAGCTAACGCCACCGCGCATTACCGGATTAGGTGGCCGCGGCGCGGCTTTGACTCTTCCGGCGGCGGCGGCGGCGACTGACAGCTGGTCGCCACCCCTCCTTCCGGCCCAGACTCCCGCCCTGACGCCCCTTCCCCGCCCGTCTGTTCCACGGGTGGGCGGGCGCGCGGACGGACGGACGCCGGGACCCGATTAATTACTGCGATTTGCTCCTCTCTCTCCCCTTGCCTGAGCCTGCAGCGGCGCATTCGCAATCCTCCCCCCCTCCCCCCCCTCCCCCCTCCCTTCGTCCCTCGCCCTCCGGCGCCGCCACCGCCTCTTTGCCTGGTAAAGAGGCTCGTTCTCCACGCTGTGAAGTGATGCGCTTGCCCCACGGGGTGCTGCTGCCAACAATACGCTAATAGGATAACATGATCCCTTGTGATAACTTCATTCATTACTATACAGCCAGGGAGGCTTCAAGAGCTCAGTAATAATGTTTTCCTCTGATATGGGGGAGAGTAATGGTCTGTACTTTAATTCCCATTTTCTAATCTAGTAACCTATGAACTTAAAAAAAATTATGAACCTTATGGACTTCCGTTTGTCTTCTCTAAAAAAAATATTTAAAAAAAAAGATTTTTGTTCTTTCATCATATTGAAAAATAGTTTTTAAAATGCCCGATAGAAACTTTTTATTTAGTAAATTAACCCCTTCTAGCGAGCCCGTCTAGTGTTTTTTTATTTATTTATTTTTATTTTTGATTCTTATATCATTTTTTGTAGGGGAAAAGACCAGGCTAAAATTCACTCTTTGAGCGTGAGCGCTCGCCAGCAACTCGCAAGCCTGGAAAAGGAAAGGGAAATAACGATGGGAAAATAATGATGAACAGCGCCTTTGGGGAAGTTTCATGAACGTGAGGCATAGACTAAAGAGGTACATCTTTACTCTATGGTGGAGGCAGAGGTAGTTACAGTAGGACAAAATTGCGCCCGTAAATACTGCATTATTACTCTCTCTTTTTTGAGTTATTCTCTTCTTCTATTTTTGAGCAATTGTTTTCTGTGATAAACCTTTATTTAAAAACCTTTATAATAGGCCTGATATTTTATTAAAATCAGCCATTTTCTTCCAACTGTCAACAACGTGAAACCTGTTTGATGTATTTGTAAATACATGTAGAATGTAATAAGTAATCAGTAATCGCGTGTTAATGTAAATACTAACAATTTTACCTGAACAAAGTATATAATGCCGGCCCGGTGACAGATTGCTAAGACAGTAGTGTCGTAGTGATCTTGGACCGAAGGGTCTCGGGTTCGCGTCCCGCCACGAGCATGTTTGTATTTGTGTTCGTCCTTTCACCCCTTATCATCACCATTTCGTCTCATCTTCACAGTTACCATAATGTTAACTCCAATAGTGATCGCAAATGACCTAGATGTTAATGCGACCTTAACAAAAAAAGAGTATGTTTTATGTAGTTATGTGAGCTGTTACAGAGATTAATATTTTGACATACAGATTTTCATTATTATTTAATTAACCTGTGTTTACTTTTTCAAGAAAATTTACTTAAGGAATATTCCTTTATTTTGAGCGATGAATTACTCACCTTGTGTCATCCACGCCCAAATTCCTCTTCCTACTGGAGCTGCGAGACGGCCAGAAAACCTGAACACATTCGTTTATATGCTAACTACAGCTGACTCTTTCTCACGCAATTCTTTTAATGCTGGAAAATGTAGTGACTGTGTAGCATACTCGGGAGACGGCCAAGAGAATATCAAGACGCTATTTTAATTTTGTCGGTACTTATTTAAATGGTATGCATGTATGTTTGAAACAATTTTCAGCTGTAGTGCGCGGTAAAAACTTTTTTTGAGGAATATTCATAGATACGCTTACACACTATTTGGCTCTAAGGAAACATTAAGAATCGAAAATAGATTCTAAAAACAATTAATGAGAGCGAGTTAATTTTATTCATTCGCTCCCAAAATGAACATTCCTACTTTTTAACTTTTGAATATAACGAGGCGAGGTGGTTTAAAAATTATAACCTTTCCAAAATAGCGATACCTCATGGGCTTTTCACGATATCTTGCAGACTAATCACGATCGTTCTGCTGCGGTTTTCATTCATCTTCCGACCGTTCGTTCTTCTGTCCGTTTATTATTTTCTCCTTGTTAATTAATTTTTACTACTCATTAATTAATATATTTAAAACAGTTGTTTATTAACACCATTTATGTTACATTTGCATTTCACCACGCTATTTTTTCGCTATTCGTTATATTATTGTTTACGTCGGAGCACAGGCGCAGCAGCTCAATCGCCTCCGTTCCAGCTGCTGTGTCTGGGTCTCATGACTAGACACCGGAAAAATATGTACTGTGAAACGTCAATATAAGTAGATAAATATGTAATTAAATATTATAATTTAATATGATATGTAATATTAAAATACACTAATTATAAAACTTATTTACATAATACGAAATTTCATTCATAAAACATTTTCTATACAAATTTTATAAATAATACAAACGTTTTAAAAATCATTTGAGGAGTCCGAGTTGATTAATACTTTGTATTATACAACTTTTCTGTCTGTAATAAAAGCGTCATGTATTGCCATCCAGAACCGTAGTGTAGCAGCCAAACTAGACGCAATTGAAGCCATCGTACAAACCAGCGATATCTACGACCAGCGAACAATCAGTGCAGCGCCTAGCAATCTCATCAAAGTGTTACACGTCGACGAACGCCAGTGTTTCTCTGAAATTGGGATTACAGATCATGAAACATGGCGTCAGTGATACCTTTCACACTTAAAGGTGAAAATGATTCGTTATTGACGCGGACTTCCCACTTCTGAAATAAATGAAGCAGGCGCGCCGGACGCGTCTTCACGTAGCTCACCTCGAGTCGATATCACTCAGTAATAATGTAAGAAAAAATTCTGATATCTTTGAAAATACTTCTTTTCATAAAAATAGGTAAGAAAATTGATAGAATAAAAAATTTTGTGAAAATAGCAAAATATGTAAAATATGTAACATGGTACTAAATGTGTAAGAATATGTAACGAAAAAATAGGACGGCGACGATTTATCAAGATTACAATTTTGAGAACAATAATTAGAAAGTCAAAAAACATGTACTTACATAAAAATCCGGTCTCTACTCGTCAAATATAATTCCAATATTGGAGAATTTTCTGGAAATCAAAACTTTATGAGAATTCAAATATTAAAATATATATGAAATCTCGGTAAAGAAATTAGAAGATAATCAAATGAACCTCAAGGTGTGCAAATACTACCTTACTGACGGATTCGCGTTTATTTATTTGGGTATCACATGTTCCCAAACAACGCAATTTTCTAGTGATGATACCATTTTTATACCAACTACTTTATACCCTTTTAATTTTGTTTATTAGGAGAACACTGATCAGTCAATTCTGTTTTTTGAACAATAATATACCTCGAAAAGCGTATAATGTAAACCATATTTTGAAAAGTTTCAAACGGTTAGAAGGTCAGTCCAACAATAATTCTTGTGGTTATTTATACTCCATGGGATTAACAATTAATTTTCTCCTTATATTATTTATTTGCAAAATTGCAAATGTCTTAATAATGAAATAATTGCAAATATTGAAAAGTAGACTAATCTTTTTTTTCTTTCTTGTTCAATAGTTGCATTATTATGTGACAAAAATGCGATTTTGATGATCGAAAATGCTTCCTGGTGAATTGCATTGCAGCAGATTGCTAAGTACAAATGGTAAATTGCATGTATCTGCTTCCTCTCCGTAGGCTTTAAACTTTGAAATATTAACCTTATTCATCCACATTGCGTAGTCAAGACTATTATTGCAGAATTTTAAAACAGGTGCTTTCACAGTAACGCTCTAGGGAGTTAAAGTTAGTCGCAACTACATTACGAATAAAATTAGGTACTTGATGGGTCGTAGTCACGTGGTGGAACCAGTGCCGTATCCTAAGTAACAGCGAATCAGAAGCTTCGGCAGCTGCACAATGGTGTCACCTCAAATTAACGAACAAATGTTTCTCATTGCTCTAAAGTCGCAAAGACGCACATCACTGGAATGTCACAGCTGAGAGTTATTACAAGTGTAGAGAAAGAGATAATCGACATAAAATTGGTAGCATGTGTGGCAATTGTGAACAAACAACTTTTTAAATAGTTTTTTGTTAATGTAAATGGCACATCGTGTCGTGGTAGCCCAAACCGGACAGAGCGCGTTGTACGCGGCAACACCGACCCCCTCCATGCCCCACTGTCAACCACCTTATTTTATACGAACCTTAATTGTAATAGTGCCCTTAATCTGTCTAAAAACTACAAACCTAAAGTATTATTTCAAACTGGGGGAGGTCCAAAGACCAAAAAAAAAATTTAATCTGTATCGTTGTAAGAATAGTAATAATTTAATATTAATTACAAAGCCGAGTTGCATTGACTTCTTATTTTTAGCCTTCGAAATATTACGCTTTTTAACTAGATTCTTAACAAATTGTTTCAATGCTCCTTCATAGCAGCTTCCTACGTACTCAGCGCCAGTTTGTTTATTTGTTCAAAAATTTTGCGGATTTAAAAGATGAATCCAATTTTCACTCCCCCCCCCCCCAAAAAAAGAAATGCAGGTCAAGGTACACTTTCTTAACTATCCGATCTTAGGGTCGAAACAAATATCAAAGAAACTTACAGTAAATCACCCTTGATACGACTCTTTTCAAATAATTTTAATGTATCAGTAAAGTATTAATTTGTATCCTTGTTTTGACTGTCACTTATGGAAAGACGTCTTGTAAGCCTAACCGCCTTCTTGCGATCGGAAGAGTCTAGAAGCACCGCCGCCCGGGAACATACTACCTCGCCCAGCTCTGCGCTGCAGCCGGAAGCGGCGGCGGCGGCAGCGCGCGGCACTCGCCTGCACCCGTTACCCCCTCCCTCCCTCCCCTCTCCTCCCACCCCACCCCATCCGGCCCCGCCCCCGCCTCCGCCGCCGGGGGCTCGCGGCCCGCCGCAACAGGCGAACAAAAGCGGCGACGGGCGAACAAAGCCGTTTGTTTTGGAGCGCGCGGGGCGGGGGCGGCGGGGGAAAATCACTCAAAGCGCGCTGCAACGACTTTTTAATTCGAGTTGCGTGGTGGTAATGAACTCAGGATTAACAAAGGGCGGGCCGGCACACGCTGCCGCGCGCCGGGAGGGCGGACGGGCCGGGGCGTGGCTGGGGGGCGGGGCGCGAGCGAGAAGGGGATGGGGCGCGGAGCGCGGGGGAGGAGGCGGGACAGCAGCCAGCGCGGACGCCGCCGCGCTGTGCCGACGGCCGCTGCGCACTGCACGCGGCGCCCACTCCGCAGATGCCACCGCTGCCAGCCGCGGATCCGCACGTCCACAGCAATGGAGTCTTCTGCAAGTAACACATTCACTCTTCCTGATGCTGAGCACTTTCACTACAGACGTTGCTCTTGGACTACTCACTTCGCTCCACGAGGGCGCAAAGGTGGACAGAGTTCCACGCGTTAAGGCTAATAATTAGGGGGCGGATTTTGATAACCTAAATCATCGTCAAAAATGATCAATAAAATACCCTTAAAATGCCCTAAACGCAAAGAAAAATGACAACAATCTTATCAAAACCAGTTCGAATGAATAACTCAAGCTATTGGACACGTTATTGATGAAATCGAGGCATCTTTCATTCGTTCGAGTGAACTCAACTTGCAAACTTTTGGTTTGGACTGGTCTTTACCAGGAAATCTCTGTCTTTGGTTATCCCGAAATCGGCCAAACCGGCAATGGCGCTGATATACGTTACATACTCACAATAGCTGTCAAAACAATTTCTGAGTGAACAAATCCAATAGACTACTAAGTAGTTCTATAAAGAACATTTTTGCATCTCGTAAATATTACTTGAAGCAATAACTATTAAAAATTACATTAAAATCGATAAAATCAGCAAAAAATGCATTAAAAAGAAGGAAAAAAGTACAAAATGACTTATTAGTCGAAATCGACAAAAATGAAAAATAATGACATATAAATAGCTAATTTCCCTTTTGTCATAACATAAAATGAATTTCTATTCTAAACGGCTTGTTCTAAAGTGAAAGGGAAAAAATGATATTTCATTAAAATCCGCCCCCTACTAATAATAAGTTCCTTCAACTCCTGAAGAATTGAATCTTTGTTTTTGTAGTTTCGATATTATCAATGCATATATTGAAAAGTAATTAATACTTTTTAAGAAATGTATTGCATGATGTACGAAATGTATGAAATGCAAATGATTTTTTTGTAAAACTGCGCTTTTCATCTACCGCTGCTTCAGGCAACAATTACAGAAAGTTCTTATCATTATATGACATGAATACTGGTTATACGAAAATATCATACCGAAACAATTTATTTACACATTCTCTAGTTGAAAGAGAATTATAAATATTAAAAGTATCATAACCATCCTATTCTTGAAAACTAATGTGCAAACTAATATTTATAGGACACACGAATCAGATTTTTGGAAAGAAAGGGAGATGGCAGTAATAATTTGAGAGATGTGAGCAATAACATACATATAATTAGGGATATGTATTCTTGTTTAAGAACCCTTCTGTAGGTTGGGGCGTTTAAATGGGCCGCCCGCGCGGCAGGGTAGCGGTTTCGTGGTAGGCCATCCCCAGAACGCAGCCACCGAACGGGAGAGTAAGACAATGCGCAGTGAGAGGGAATGGCAACTGGTGGTTATAGTGAACTGGATAGATCCCTGGATATCTTTTGGAAGGAACTGCGACCAGCGAGTGGTATTCGGACACCTACCGGAATTTTGAAAGCAGGTTTTGGGGTACAGCTTTCTCTCCAGGGTACACGGAGCATGGGCAAAGTGTATCATTTTGATTAGGAAAGAGATTGTAAATCTTTGTTGTAATACATTTTTGTTAATGTATGTGTGGCTATTTATTGGAAACATTTCACTTTCGATCTTTATGTAGGTGGCCCCCATATTAATTATCCATTTTTTACCAGATTCCTATTGACAAACTAATTGATCTAATTTTATATCCATTTAATGATATAAACCTGCAAGTCATCAACTTATTTCATAATAGCATCATAGCCGCCACAAAGGGATCATAGATACATTGTAGCGAAACATGGAAGAGTTGACCTGCACAGTTTTAATTTTGCAATGTTGTAAAGACCTCTAGTGGTAATACAGAATGGCACAGACTTTCGCACTCTCTAACAACAAAGTTTAATCCAAATCGATGGGACCATTTTTTGGACAATTTTGAAAATGTTATAGGAGCTTCATGTAAAGCACCCCCAAAATTAAAATATTGGTTTCAAATTCGAGGCTCCGCAACATCAGTCAGATCGATACGGGAACATCAGTTTTGGAGAAAATCGACCGCACGGATTAGCCCCGAGCGTGGTTTACAGACGAACGGACAGACGGCCTTTTTGCCATCATTCGACTTTTCGGTATCAAGGACTCATAGAAAATGGATCCTGACTATATCACGTGTTAGAAGATTTTTCTAAATTTAACAACTGGATTTATCCACTTTTTCAATACCAGGGCCATGTAATAGTTTTTCTGATGAAAATTCGCCATTTTTTCGCGCAGCATTGCATAACTTTCTCTCCACTGCGTAAGCAGTAGCGAGAAAGTTAAAAAAATAGAGGTTATGAAGGATATTCTGTCACAACTTCCAATGCTGTCAATGGCGTTCCAGATACTACGAACATTACTCCAGACATTACATGTGATTGACTGAGCTGCTTATCCCACAGGTCAGACCATGACTGAGAGCTGTCATTCTCACATTTTGTGAAACTCAAATTTAGTGAAACGTCTCTTGGGAATACTTTTTCAGACGAAAGAACTTGTGAATGCAGAATTTTGTTTGCATAACAATATCTATCTTCTAAGTAAAAGAACAGAGATAAATTCCCAGAATAATGGACCTAGTTCTGGCACACAGGAGGTTCATAAGAGTGACGTCTAAATGTGAATGTTGTCTGCTGCTTCTCTATATTGGAAACAATAATTATCCTGGACCAGACAAAACCTGATTTTATTGCTTTTGACTACGCCAACCATGACTCGCAGACGCGTTTTACCTGAAGATGAATTGTGTTGAAATGTCAACGGAAAACAGTGAACAAAACGTCTAGAACGTATATCTGCTTTCGCAAGTCTCTACGTGAAGAAATGGAAACAAAATTATTCAAGGGCGACAATGTGACTCTTGATGGTCAAATGAGATACCCCCAGTTTAGTTTCGCCCTTGTTACACAAATTCGTTCAACGTTTGTCTCGCAGTCATTGTGGGTCTCGCAGATCAGTTCGGCGGGTATGATTTTCAAATTTGTATTCCACTGTTGCGTTAGTTCAGCCTCAACTTTGGAGTTTCGAGAGATTTGTCTGCACAACCTGCCTGGCCGGGAGAGGTGGCTCAGTGCATCAATTAATGTCACTGCAGTACCTCTGACCGACAGGTCCTAGGTTCGAGTCCCGACGGCGCGGCAGGATTTTCGACACTGGCTTTTCAGTTAGGTCGAATTCAGTCGCTGTTTGGAGGAGAATTCTAGTGGCTGGCTAGAATTCTTGTAGAAGAACTAAATGATAGGTTCTAGAATGGCGCCATTTTGTGACACAAAATGGCGTCATCCTAGGAACTATTCCTATGTTTGCTTAACGCGGTGTTTAATCTATGTTACTTGGATCCACTGATGATGGGGAAAAAATCCCAAAACACGTGTATGGATGTATTTTCTACATATTAAATTCACATTTTCTACTATTTGTGGTTGATACCACTGTTATCCTGAATTTATAATATATAATATACAATTACTGCACATTCAATTGATTTCTTGAAATGTTGATGTTTCCGGGCACGTGAGTATTCATGATTGTTTGTCAAGTAAGTGTAGCGTATGTTTTTAAGACTGAAGGTGAAGGGGTTTCTCCTCGCTGGTTGGTGAGATCCGACGCAAGCCTAGACGTCGGCTTGTTTTTTTCTCCAGGAATCTTCCCCCCGACTGGGCTCGCGCCATGGAATAAACTCTAAGCTTGTGTGACTGGTATGAGAGAGAGAAAAGGAAGTGTGGGGGGAGAGAGAGAGAGAGAGAGAGGGAGAGAGGGAGAGAGAGAGAGAGAGTAAGTGGAGAGGTTAGGAGAAGGAAGAGAAAGGAAAGATTTCGCGCAGTCCATTGACCGTTAGTTTGGGTACAGCTTCGGCAGTTGCCTAGTATTAATCGGAGAAATCACGGATAATTCAAATTCAAGTTAGACATTGGAAACAATGCTTTGATTCATTACATCATTATATGTCACAATGGAGTGTTGAAAACTTGTATGCTAATAATGGTTTCGTCTATTTTTTATAGGAATAAGAAATTATGGCCATCATTAGGCAATGCGAGTTAACCTGGGAGTATTCGCATTATATCGGTCATATCAAGGCTTTGGATAAGTTGAGATAACTCAAACATGCTATCTTCTAGCGTGTTGAGAGACCTTGTATCCTTCTAATGGACTTTCTGAGTAATCGAGAACCATTTCTATCAACTGTATTTTTCACAGTAAGCTTTAAACAAACCCGCCGCGCTGAATCGTGTATATGATAGATACAGAACGGGTGCTCGCGTCAGTGGCAATATCCTACTGAAAAACATCCTCTAAGTCGTTGTGATTAAAAAGAGTTTCACTCTGATTGTCGTTACTTCATACCTACATATCATTGCTTACAACCTAATTTTCATTTATAACTGAAGAAAACATCGATAACAAGCAATAAATGACCTGAGTATCAGACGGGGAAATGAGGGATAATGTTCTAACATTACATTTTGCACTGCGCGCATTTCAGAGTTTATCTATTGGATGAATTTGTCTAGACATTTCTGTATCTCGGCGGGCGTACTGGATATTTCGTCGCCGTCGTTGCGCCGTGAGGAAGCAATGATAGGCAACCCTTCGTACAGCAGTGTGTTGTGCGAGCGTGAAGCCATGAGCCTGCAGGGGCCGCCCGCAACACCACATTGGCCACGCACAACCCTTCGATAATAGAATAGACACTGAAGGAATGTGTTCTTCCCAAAGACATTTCGTTTCAATTTTTTTCTTCTGACCTTTTTAGGATGTTTTCGTCTCGCAAATCGGGCATTTAAACAGTTTTTTTTATTGTGTGTCAAGATTGAAAGTTTTTATAATGCAAATAACAAAACATATAACATTCAATTGCGCATTAGATTGATATGTTTATTTAATGACATTCTTTGAAATTTTTTCAATGTGTTATCAAGTATTCTAGTTTCAATTTCGGTTTGCATTTCAAAATCCAATGCTCCTTCTTCCATTTCTAAGCTCATTTTCCCCTTACCGCAATACATTTCTTCCATCCTCTTTTCCATCGATAAATCCTTGTTCCCTTCCGCTCCTTCGCATTTTGTCCCTTTAGGGCAACGCACATCTCACAATGCCCATATCGATTGAGATTAATCCAGTTGTAATAAGCAATTCCATTTTTAATATCCGCTGCCATTCACGGCGCGCGGTGGGCGGGCGGAGCGCCGCCGCAGCAAGCGGCCGCCGCGCGCGCCGTCGCCTGCGCCAGGGGCCCCGGGCGCGCGCATTGATTCGGTTGGTTTCGCAGATGAATTTCCCGTCGCTGGCGGCCAAGTGCGGCCCCGCCGACCCACAATGGCCGCACCCGCCTGTGATGACGTAATCCGTTTAGGGCAGACAATGGCGCCGACCGCCATTGTTCCGCCATGTTGGGCCGTGACGTCAGGCGAACGAGCCTTTGCCGCTGCTGCTGGTGCCGCTGCCACCGCACCTCTATTACACGCGTTTCCCCCTCACCTGTACGTGTTACGTATTGTCAACGAAGCGACAATATTAACAGCTCCCGTAGTTATATAATCTAATTCTAATCCCTACTCTACTAGTTGTTTTCGTGTATAATTATTTAGCCTATTCCATTATCACATCGACCTACTACACACATCTCCCCCATTGTCTTTAATGACAACATTTTGAAACGATTACCAGTTCAGGCACGCCCTTTCTACCATTTATCCTTTCTTTCGGCTTCTCTCCATCATATTTTCAACTGTTATTTTTTTCTTCTCTTATCTATTACTATATTACTTAATACACGGCCCCTATAAAATTTACTAACCATGTCTCACGACTCACAGAGCGTGAGAAGTCGCCACCCCATCCACTCCCCCGCAAAACTTCTTCTTCAGTCTAACGCCTCAACTCTCCAGTTACTGTTATCATTTCTCCTACCACCAACTCCACAAACACACCAACTCCTGTCTCCTCCAAACCTCATCCTTCCCTTCCGAGATCGGGAGCTTAGAGGTCGTCCCGGCTGGGGCGGTGCCCCGCTGGTGAGAGAGTCCTGATTAGGGGGAAACCCCGCTAGCCGACGGTAGGTCGGCGCCGGATCTCACCAGCCAGCGGGGGAAGATCACCGCCGTCACCCGATGAAAAATCATGCACTACACTTACGGGACTAATGATCTAAGCTGTAGACGCGCTCGAAATCACTAACCAACCAACCTCCTTCCCTCCCTCCCGAGCCACGAGTCCGCCGCCGTTTCCACTTCCGCAGCCGCTCGCAAGGATCAGCGCGGGGGGAGGGGGAGGGAGGGGGGCGCCTCCCACGCATGCCCCTCCGCCCGGGCGCGCATCGGGCGCGGCGCGCGGGAAATGAATCCCTGATGATTCCTGTCCGTCGCTGTAAACAATGCCCGCGGCGCGCGCTGGGGTGCGCGCAAAATGGCTCCTGTTCTCCGAGATAATTACGAGCGGGAAAAGTTAGCCAACAGCCGTTTAGCGTCGGAGCGTGCGGCAGAAGCCGTCCCGGAGTTTGTTCCGCGGATTTCCCCTCCTTTTTTTAATCTCGTTAAAATGTTCCTCTGCATACCCTACGAGCAATCACCGCCACTGATCATTGTTCAATGTCGAGAACTGTTGAGTTT
This sequence comes from Teleogryllus oceanicus, assembly GCA_964035755.1. Classification (NCBI taxonomy): domain Eukaryota; kingdom Metazoa; phylum Arthropoda; class Insecta; order Orthoptera; family Gryllidae; genus Teleogryllus; species Teleogryllus oceanicus. The sequence goes on along the minus strand of CAXIVR010000002.1, from coordinate 75,609,002 downwards.
TTTTCCATAACGTTATTGGACTTATAATGCTCGAAAAAAGAATGTAAAAATTACTAAATAACAAAGTAGACGTACGAATCTTTTATCTCTTCCCCTGAATTCTAATGAAAGAAGAAAAATTCTTAAGGTACGTGGATACTTTTGAGACGAAAATAGTTTATGATTCTAAATTCATAATATCTACAATCGTACATTTTTAGACCACGTGACTTGGTTGGAATTCATCTTTTTGTTATTCATCTAGTGCATGACATATTATGCATTTTAATACGTGTGGATACCATTGCACTTTGTATGAAACTACATCAGTTATATTTTGTTCTCCTTAATCGTAACTGATGTCATAATGTCTAGTTCGATCCACGTTTCATTTTTGTTTGTTCTTAAAGAGCTCTTAGAACTCGCATTCCAACAGATTTATTCTTTGCCTGGTCGTAAATATGTGTTTTTATGACTTGTATAGAACTGAGAATCGACTCGTAGAACATCTTTAACTTGTGCAAAAAATAATTATTGCAGTGTTTTAACTTCCTTTTCAAAAAGTACGATTTCTGCATCTCCTTTCTATTGCATTATTATACTGAGGCTTATACTTCCAATGCACATTTAAGATATCGAAAAGTTTGAACAAAAAGTATTTTTAAACATATTTAATCAAAATTATTATAAATATCCCGCCACACATTATTGCTTCTTATTTTTAAAAACGTTCAATTAATTTTAAATCGTTCTGACATTTTTATTGAGTAAAATGCATTTATCACTCCGAACACATATCCTATTTTTTTTCATCCCAGAAACGTTTATTATAATTCTGCCGTATCTTTTGTACAATAGAGTTTAAATCACTTTTTATTTTTCATACAGTGATTTTCGTATTATGTTTCAAACTTCTGTTTCCTTACAATTAATGTGACAGACAGGTTTATCCTGTCCCTTTCTCTGTATGTTTGCTTTGGTTGTATCATTTCCGGATGTACTGTATTCTAGATGGACTAGCGTTGTTGGTGAGAAAAGGAATTGCAAATATTCCTCTTTGTATCTCCGGTTATTTATACAGAATGTCTAGGGAGGAAATGACGGTGTTTTGGCAGTAAATGTTTTAGTCAATTTTTTAGCATATTTTGTCTAATAAACTCCTGTTCAATTTTCAATGACAGAACTACAACAAGACCTAAAAAGTTGGTTTTAAAAAAATACTTGTAAGGAGATCTATGCAAAAGTATGTAAAAGCTTTAGAACCAAGTATTCTTTCAGTTGCAAAACAAATAAATACTGTTGTTTGCAAAGACAAAACAACGTAGAAATAAATAAGATATTAAACAGTGTGAACTAGGTCTTTCTAAAACATTTTGCAACACAGAACTCACGACGTCTTTGGCGCGACTTTAAATTCTCACTGGTGTCGAACTCACATAAGGCGTTCAAAATGTCCTGCTTTGATGCACAGCTCGGCCCTTCGTGATAAGTAAGAGGAGCGTGCCGTTTGCCGGAGCATGCCCATAGGAACATGCCGTTTTCACCCTCACAACTCTAGATCCTCCCAATCTCTATCCTTCATAGCTTCCTGGATGTATTTCTCCCATTCTGTGGCACATGTACCCGAGTTGTTTATTAAATATTCAAGATGTTTGAAGGTGTTACAGCTTTTAATGTTGTTACCATTCACGTCTCTATCTGTTATTGCTTGTCCAATGAACATATATTTGGTTTTATTAAAATTTATTTCCAATCCCCATTTATTATATTCTTCTATTAGCTTTCTTAGCATGTACACCATATCCTCTTTATCTTGGGTAAAGATTACCTGGTCATCAGCAAGTAGAAGGGAGTGAAAGGTGTCGTCTCCAATTTTTATTCCCATGCCACAACATTTCCTGTAGCAGTTATAGAGGGCCTGTTCTAGGTAGATATTGAACAAAATGGGAGATAACCCACATCCTTGTTTTAGATCTTTGTTTATCAGAAAGCTTCCCGTTAACCTATCTCCAATTTTTATTTGGGCTCCGGTGTTTTTGTGAGGTTTTTTAACCAGATAGATCACTACAATCATATATCAAAGCCACTATCGTATGATTTCTGGATATCTATAAATGTTACATAAATATTCATATTTCTGCTTTTATGTTTCTCTATAACTTTTCTGATACAGTGGATGTTATCTAGGTATGATCGTCCTCGTCTAAAACCTCTCTGCTCTTCACTCAATGCTGGTTTATCTTCTTCAATTTTTATACTCAGAATACTAGAAAACAATCTTGCTGTTGACAGTAAGACACTTATTCCCCTGTAATTCGCACATAATCGTTTGTTTCCTTTCTTAAATATAGAAGAGATGTAGGATACATTTCATTCTACAGGTGGATCCTCTCCTACTTTTATCTTATTGAACATTTTCTTTAGGTATTTCACAACAGCATCTCCGCCATATTTCAAGAGCTCCATTCTTATATTGCCCGGTCTTGGGGCTTTATTGACTTTTGCTTTGCATAGTTCCTTCTTAATATCATCCTCAGTTATTTCAAAATTGCTTTCCTCCACATCTCTAATTTCTTCTTCTCCTTTACATTCTGGTCTGTTTTCTTGTAGAAGCATTGAGTAGTGGTGTATTCATTTTGAGAGGGATTCTTTTTACTACGCTTTTACACTCATTATTTCTTCTAATTTTATTTATAATTTTCCAGGCTTCCGATGATTTATTGCATCCTACAGTTTCCAATATTCGTTTTTTTTATTTTTACACCTGTTTAAGGGACCGTAAAGAATAAAATCGAGTGAAATAAGGTGCGGAAATTTATTGGTTACATTTGAGTCCACAATGACCTATAGTCCTGAATACTTGAGAGAGACAAATCTTGCAGAAGGTAGTTTTAGTGCATTCTATGAACATCAAATAAATGTATCATGTTAACCTTTCATCAAAGAAGTGATATTCTGAAGTTTTATTTAGTTCAATAATATTCCTCACCACACATTTAAGAAATTTTCTAGTTGACATCAGTTTTCACGGGTTGCATATGGCTTTGAAGAAGCCCATATATGACCGTTTCTATAATTACTTTTTCCAAATCTTTTTAATTCGGCTTCATCATTGAATAATTTCTAACTGTAAATTTGAGGTGTTTGAAGAAGACGTACAAAATGCATACGCTTCTGATATATAGTTTCTGGTTATAAGTATTGTATAGTGCAGTTTTTATAAGGATACAAACCCTCGCTGTGAAGAAAATTTTCATATCAACATCCGAAATGTTTTTATTTTGTAGATATATTTTCCTCGGTTGCGCTCACAAGAAGATCGTTTATTCGTACTTCTTCCTAATGTGGATAAAAGTCGCGTTTGGAGGTCAGAGATAATGAGTCAGTTTCTCGGATCCTTTTCAAGATGGTGGTAAATACTTTTGAAATGAGGATACTACTATACTACTATTTGGAAATCGTCAAAATATCCACTGATCGCTCACGCCGTACTACCAAGCAACAACCGGTAACACTAATCATGACTTCATACATCTCGTTGAAGAAAAATCGCGACATTTTCATGCAAAATATACGTCGCAGTAGTCGATTGCAGACTGACAGGGACATTTAGACAACGCAAGTCAAAGTTGCGAGTAAGGATATAATAACGAACTTACTAAAGTTAGTGGACACTGCTGTCAGAGAAACTGGCGCGAGGTTTAAAAGTACAATTAAGGCTTGTATAAAGAATGCCCTCGGACAAAATGATAAAAAGTTCCCTTAACCCAATTACATACCAGTAGTTACACTAAAACTCTAACATAAAAATAAGATTTTTGAAAGGTTTCTTAGCTTCGTCCCATCATCCACACCCCTCTACAGCCAAAAACATGTTTGTTTGTTTTTTCTACCTTTTTTCAAATTAACACTATTTTACCTGATTAAAAAATATGAAAAATAAGAAAATAATATACTATATATGCTGCATATACTATCAGAAAAACTTTTTTGTTATTTTCTCAGTGCCAAATTCAAACATAAAAAATATTCTTGAAATTGTTTTAAATTTTAGACTTTAATTTTGTCACAATACGTCACCAATTTTCAATACAAATACTTCATTGAATATTAATATATGGTATTGTATATTTAAAAAAGCTATGCATGTAATAACAATAATAATAATAATCTGTCTGCTGGTTCTTGAGATTGGGTCACAAAAGAAAAAGACATTTTTTTACATTGCCGACGTTTCGGCCGTATATTTGGCCTTCATCAGGGCTAGAGAACAGATAAAATTTATATACAAAGATATGTACAGTAGTTACATCACTTAATCTATATTTGCAGTTGAACAATGTTTATGAACAGAATAATTATTCTGTTTCGCTGCTCTCGATGCCACGTCTTTAACAGAATTTTTTACAATTAATAATGTGGTAGGTGAGCTTGACGTCATATATTGCTTGATGCAAGGTTTGATAGCTTCTTATTGAAGATTCCTTTAAGCATATTCCCTAAAACACTCTGCAATGATTAATTTTCACTGTTGTTGGCCTCACACATGTTTTTAATTTTGATGGTTACTGAATCACTAGAACTATAGACAGAACAATTTTATTCTGGTCTGACAATTTCTTCTCAAATCCATTAAAAAAGCATCAATCACACTTCTGTTCAAAAAATTGGAAATCGCATAATTATATTCACTTAAGCATTTCATTTCCTTTTTTTAATTTTTAAAAAAATTAAAATTATTATTCATTTAAAATGTGGAAACAAACTATCGATTTTATGTGACTTGTTCGCTTCACCTGCTTTCTTATAAGTCAAATTGTTTAGAATATGTTGACAAACTAGAGTTGACTAACGCACTCACAATTTCCCTTTATTCCATTAGTTACATTGAAAATAACTTTTCGTTTTTCTTCCTTATTTTTTGAAGCTATTGTAATTTTTCAGTGACATTAAATTAAAGGTACAATTCCATATTAACAATAATTGGCTTCAAGCTCATAAGGAAAATTCAGTTAAGCTTCATACAACAAATTAAGAATTTTTTTATGTTTTAAATTTGCCCTGCCACTTCTTGGGAGGCCTAATATTCTGTCTATTTATTCAATCTAAGCATCTTTGCAACACGTTCCTTAGCGAAATATCAATTTATGAATAAAGATGAAATATGATTGGAAAGATAGATTTCAGGAAGCTGGTCAAATTGTCCTACTGCCTAGCTTATATGGTAAGGGGCTGGCTTTATTTTCCGGCAGTGGAGAATGTCCTCTCCATATATTCGTAATTCTAACCTCCTTGTTTACCGCGAAGGGCAGATGCTAGACGCCGAAACTTGAAGCAAAGACATCTTTGCGGTGATTTATTAATGATTTAATTTATTAATAGGCTATAACGATACCCAGTACTATCCATATATAAACGTAAATATCGATTGAAAAATTCGATTTGAGAAGTCGACACGGGATTTTTAGATGTCAAACGTTGTTTGCGGAGCAACACCTGAGTAGTTAATCTTCGGTTACTCTGCGATTATTAGTAGAAAATGACCCTTATCTTACTCCGGGCTTTCGCAGAGAGTAGTTACTTCTGGAGTAAACGTGTTACCCCTAGTTTACGCCAGACCTGTATTAGAAAAGCGGTTAGGGTCCCTCAAGTCAAGTTTATTTTAGAATTCTTAAAATTCAGCTAAATTATGCCAGTTCATTCTTGTCAGAAAGAACGAAATAATCTGGTGACCAAACATCTCTCTGTATGTACCTTAACCCCGCAATCGCATTATAAGTGCTTAAATCACCTCCAACATAACTTTTTTTAGCTAAGCATGTGTTGCATACTCAACTGAACTCCGCGTAGCGTACAGTGTTGGAGTACGGTAACTGCAGAGTAGTTCTGAAGAGTACCTTCTTCCAGTGCATCGCATCGACGTGCTCTCATGTTATTAAATAAACTGTGCAATTACCGCCTGTGCTTCCGTGACGTCCCTACCAAAAAATATTTTGCTATTATAAATTACACTTCTCTATTCTGGTGTCCCTTAATTGTACCGATCATGTAGACTCTCATCATTATTTGAGTAAATTTTGTTCAACCGGTTTCTCCACAAAATAGTTTCCTTTTCGATAAAACCAGGCTTCTTGACTCCTGGGCGCGTAAGTCAAGTACTTTGCACTGCATGGAGATACTCTGGTTAGCAAGGTGATGCCTTCGACGGCTATCTCTTATCTTAATACAGTGCAAGAGAACATGCTGCACGGTAAGATCTATTTTGCAGTATTCGCATATAGGGGGTGGGTCCCCGGGAAGGAGATAACCGTAGGAGAAATGTCAGTGACAGATCCGAAGGCGTATTAAAATGATCTCGCGCCGAGCATCACGAGATGAGGAAGACGAAGGATTTATGGAATCCTTAATTCTCGTGAGCTTAAAATCTGAGTTATGCCACTCTGTTTGCCATTCACTACAGATAGAGCGTTTGATAAAGAGCTTAGTGTCTTCCCTGGGGACTGTGAAGACAACTGACTCTTTGTCTAACTCTCTCTTCTTCGTGGCAGACTGCTGCCTGGTCAGCTTTTTCATTTCCCACGTATCCAGGGGCCCAACAAAAGACTAAAATGTAGTGGCGGACCAATAGATGATGGATTTGGTGTTGGATGGTCATTGTCAGCGGGTCACAAGACGTGAAGGAGGAGATGAATTCAAGAGAGCTTCAGGAATCACTGCAGATCACTACTTTCTTTAATGGCATCGAAACAGAAAACTTAAGTGCCTCCAAGAGCGCATACTTCTCTGCGATATAGACGCTGCGCGAAGAGTCTAATCGAAAACCTCGCGTGGTTCTACTGTAGTAGAAGGCACATCCGACTTTGCCGTTTTGAGACGAGCCATCGGTGTAAATGAAGTAATGGCCCAGATACGTAGATTTAATCGCCTCATATTCCGATAAGAATGTACTGGGGAGTGTTAAGAATTTAGGAAGGTTAGAAGTCTAAAATCTATTATGAGCCGGTATAGTTTTAAGGGGAAACAAGGTTTCGGGGTTTACAGGGCTGGGCAGTTTTATATTAAGCTTCTGTAAAAGCATGCGGAGACAGACTCCCAGGGGATGGGGTAACGATGGTCTAAGTGCATATGAAGTCAAGTGGATGGCGTGAGAGAGTATAAATATTGAATTTTTTCGCGCCATATGAGGCAATCAGAATATCCCGCTTTCGGCTCAGAGATTGTTCTCCAGTCTCGGCCAAGAGGCATCCAATGCGACTCGTGCGGTAGGCGCCTGTACTAATCCTTATGCCGGCATTGTGTATGGTATTTAATGTCCGGAGGGTTGATGGAGATGTTGACCCATACATTATGCATCCGTAATCCAAGATAGGGTGGATGAGGGTTCTATACAAATGCAAAAGACACACACGATCTGCGCCCCAAGAGCTACCAGTAAGAGTACGAAGGAGATTTAAAGGTTTTAACTACAAACGCCCTGTAGTTTACGGATGTGTTTTCCGAAGGTTAGGCTCTTGTCGAATGTCAGCAAAAGGAAGGTTGCGGATGCAACAAATGGAAACTGCTGTCCTCCAAGACAAAGGTCGGGGTGATTATGGAGGTGAATTTTGCAGAAGTGCATGCAGTTGGTTTTTGAGGTAGCGAACTTGAATCCTGTTTCATCGCTCCATTCCAGCAGTTTTTTAGCACAAGTTGTAGCTGCTTCTCAATAACTTGCACGCTCTTGGAGGAGTAAAAAATTGCAAAGTCGTCAACGAACAGTGATGCCTTCACAGGCTCCCGGATAACTGATGTAATACTATTGTTAGCAATGGTAAACAGAGTGACACTCAGAATCGAACCCTGGGGAACACCGTTTTCTAACTGGTGACTAGAGGAAAACGCGTCACCAAGGCGGACGCGGAAAGATCTCGATGAAATCAAACCTACTAGAAACAAAGGAGCCGTCCCCTAAGGCCGCAAGTATGCAAGGTGAGAAGAATACCGTACCTGCAGGTGGCGTCTTACGCTTTCGCCATATCGAAGAAAATTGCTACCAGCTGCTGACGTAGCACGAAAGAAGTGGAAATCAGGAGCCAGACCAGACGTGTATTTACCATTCGCTCTAAAAGCTTGTGAGCGAGATTGGGCGGTAACTTGAGGGGGTTGTTCTGTCCTTTCTTTAGGGATTCGGAGAACAATGGCTTCACGCCAAATCCTTGATACGGCATGTTCAGTCCAAATCTTGTTGAAAATGCCGAAAAGAAAGGAACGAGCGTTTTTAGGAAGGTGTTTCAACATTTGATTATGTATCTGGTCTGGTCCTGGATCAGAATCTTTTGCACAAGCGAGGACACAGGAAAATTCGTCCGTGCAGAAGGGAGAAGTCTAATTTGCAGTTTTCCATTATAGTTTTCGTGTTTTGAAAGCCAGAAGGGTAGTGTATGGACCTGGATATGTGCTCGTAGTGAGAAGCCATTTCTTCAGCAATTTCTTGTGGAGATGTTAGGAGATTGCCATTTACCAGAAGCCCTGAGATAGACGGCGATGGGAGTCTTCCACCGATCTGTCGGACCTTTCTCCACACTACTTTAGGGGATGAACGGCAAGAGAGTGACGAAATGTAAGCTCTCCAGGACGCAGCCTTACTTCCTCGTATCTAGCTCTGGCTCGGGATCTTTTATAATTTATTGGGTTTTCCATGGTTGGGAACCTACGAAGTTTTGCCAATGAACTCTTCCGACCACGGACCGCGATGGCACAATCAGCATTCCACCAAGGCACAGGGGGATGTCGTGGGTGGCCCGACGACTTCGGAATGGCAAATGAGGCCGCATTGAGGACGGCGTTAGTAAAATATTATGGTTATAACATCGACATCGTTTGAGCAGTTTTCCGATATTCGTATTTCTTTCTTGAATGTTTCCCACTCAGCTCGGTGGATTAGCCAGCGAGGAGGGCGGGCAACGTTCAGGTCGGAAATATTGAGGTTGACCAGAATGGGGAAGTGCAGGTCGCCAAGGACAGTCCCCTCGAAGATTGTAGAAGCAGAGGGACTACAGAGCGCTAGGTCCACAGACGAGAAAGTGTTTGAAGCTACGGAAAAGTGTGTGCTTTCGCCAGTATTTAGGAGAATTAAGTTTTGGTTATCAATCATATTTTCAAGTAAACTGCCTCTCGTGCACGCCCTTGTGCCACCCCAGGCAGGGTTGTGGGCGTTGAAATCCCCCACAATAAGAAAAGGTGCGGGCAACTGAGATAGCACATCTTCCAGTTCTTTCTGTGACACGACTTGTTCAGGCGGGATATAGATGTTGCAAATGGTAATAGGAATAGACCGGAAATTCACACGAACGCAAGATATCTGGAGAGTGGTTCGTATGTCTATTTCTTTATAATACTAGGAAATCTGTGACAAAACTGGCGACTCCGCCATGAGCGCGGAGGCCATCGTATACGTCTTGCCTGTAGCAACAAAAGCCGCGTAGATAGAGGGAGTCCTAAGAACGGAGATGTGTTTCCTGCAGACAGATAACCACGGGTATATGCATAGACATTTTTAACTTTAACTCGTCCAAAGGGGTACAAAAGCCATTTAAGTTCCATGAAAGGAGAGCCATAGTTTCTAGATCTTAGGTTTCTTAGATTCTAGGGTGGGTTATGTATCGGGTTTCTTTTTCTTCTTCTTTCTTCTCTGCTGGAGAGTAATAGGCTGGTACGTGCGGAGTACCTCGGTCCCTGCAGAGTCGTCTTGACTACAGCTAGAGAGAAACGCATGTGTTGGCAGACCACGGTCCCTCGAAATAGGCGATCTACATCTATAAATAGGGCCTATCCTCCTTGGTTTCTCTTGATGCGTTTGAGTGTTTGTTGACATATTTATGCTTTTGGGTTCCTTTTTGTTTCAGATTGGACAAGATATTTGGGATCGACATCTCCACCGATGTCATCAAAAGACACCTGACAGTCATCGCGCACAGAGGAGGCTTTAGGTGTTTGGGTTTCAGAATTTACTTTCTTCTGTTGACCCACGGTTTCAGCGAACTTCGGGCCATGTCCACGGGGTTTCGCGTCTGGTAACCACGTCGTGCCTCCGAAAAGGAAACTTTCTCGGAGACCCTGATCTTCTGGATCTCCCTTTCTCTTAAGACGATGGGGCACTGGTTACAATTTGATGGGTGTTTTCCCCAACAGTTCATGCACTTTGCCTCTGCGGTGCAATTAGAGTCGTTACAAGACTGCCTTCCACAGTGCACGCAGACTTTGGCGCTCATGCAGCAAGGTTGCGTATGGCCAAAGCTCTGGCATTTAAAACAGCGCAGAGGGTTTGGAACACACTACCTAACGCGGAGATTGTAGAAACTGCATATTATCTTCTCTGGCAGAGATGGACGGTCAAAGGTCAGTATCAGCGTTGAGGTAGGGGTGAGTACCCCATTTACTCTCCGCTGAATCCTATAAATGTCGGACACACCATGTAGTTGGAAGAAGGCTTTCAAGTTTTCATCCCATTCGGATGAAAAGTCTTGGTTCACCACACCCTTGCAGAGGTTTAAGGGTGGCTGGGCGGGCGGGCACATGCGCCTGGAGGCCGGCTATTTCTTTTAGATCAGTGATTTTGCTGATCTATTCGTCAGAGCGACATTCGAAAAGGATTGTGCCGTTGCTTTGACGAACCACCGCCTGAAATGTGCCACATTTTTCGATTTCTCTGACAAGTTTGATCGGACTGACACTCTTTATTGTTTTGTTATCATTTTTATATGCCTTGACCAAAAAACGGGGCATCAGAGGTCTGTCAGAGTCATTACAAAAAACTCTCTAGATTAACAGTTTCACCAACAAATCTCCTCTTCCTTACGGAAGAGGGCGAGGGGAGGATTTTTTAACCATAATGAGGATATCAGATTCATCCCCGTGGTCCCCACCCACAACAGAGCCCAACAAGGGGACACTCCATCGGGGTGGCAGGGATGCCACTGGGATATAGTGGGGGGAGGGGCGTACCACAGCGCCGCCCCACCGTGGATCCCCCTGCTCACCCTGGAGTTCGGTACAGGACCTAGTCCGAGCCGATTGATGGGGAGTGAGTTAGCTCCCGACCGCCCGTCTAGAAGAGTCCGTAGGCAAAGCAAGTGTATTGAGACCTACACGGAATGTTTCCCAAATTACGTAAAAGCACGTATCCCTGGATGCTAAGAAGAAAGTAGCACGATGAGAGTAATTGGGAAACAGACCGGGCCCTCAACCGCCAGACCACACATTCCCTCCGAACACGTCGCCATGCACGGCAAACACATGGGTGGGCGTTCAGCATACAGAGGGAGTCAGTGAAATAGAAGAGGGGAAGAAAAGAAACAGGATGTTATAAAAGAATGAGAATGAACAATGGGGAGAATAAAACTGACTTGTAAAAGAAAGGAATACTTGAGAGCCCTCTCTGCATCCCCCCGTCAGGACGTGGACCAACCCACCTCGACGGGAGAGGGGTGGAGACAGCCTGCCGCTCAGCACCCTTTCGCCACCATTCAGCTGCAGCGCGTGTGACCGTGCAGGGCAGAGTGTCTGAATGGTGCGTCCTGAAGAAGCAAAAATGTCGAGTTTTCTCGTAAATTAAAATTTTACGAGAAACCGATTTAACGAAAGGAACACCCTATAATGTTTTCCAAATTTGCTTTCCTCCATTGTCTGCTATTTTCATATATTTACTAGCAAAATACCCGGCGTTCCCGTTTCTTCATATCCAATCATTGTGAAAGAAAAATATTTTGTAAACTACGATGTTTAAGATAATTATTTTTTTAATGTATTAGTTAAATTTTTAATTAAAATTTTATAGTGTCATATCATTTTATTTTACAGTACACTGTTATTGTATTATTTTACTTTCTCACTACCGCTTTAGGTATTATCAAGAAAAAACACAAGGAGAAGTTCTCGTCTTTGGTTGCATTGATTGATTTGTTTCACGCCAACGAAGTTTCTATATTTGGAATGTTGTCATCAGTTAGTAATCCGCGAGCTTTTCTGTCAACTGTTCATTTGTCAAGGGAGGGGGAAGGTAGGCCATCGGCCAAGAAACGTTGCGCGATTATTAGCTGTTCTACTGTACCGCTACTGGCCTCTGGCGGAATTTATTAAGAACCAACTATGTATCAGATCTGCCACAGTAGGGGAAATGGTCATTCCCGGGGACACATCTCATATTTTAATTTTTTCACTGCTTCTGAATATGATGATTATTCCTCTTTCTGGGATGCTACACATCTTAACATATTTATGTCAAATAATAATTTTTACGAACATTCTAAAAGGTTGTTTTTGAGATAATCCATTTGTGTACAATGTGTCCCTAGGTACTTCGTACTGATGTATCTGGGAACATATAATGATGTATCGGGAGACAATGTAAGGAAAGTGATAAAAACTACAACCGAATAAATGTACGCTATTTTCACGGAAAGAATCTTTAACCTAGATTATATTAAACTAGCGTAGCCGTACGAGACCTCTAGCAAATTAAGTTCCACCCTCTTGCCACTTTTTCCTTTTCCATTTTAAGAGAGGAGGTTGTTAACGAAACATGTTTATTTGTTTACAAAAATCAAAAGGTAACTTCTAATGTACTTATAGATTTTATAGACAAAATAAAGAACAATGAAATTGATGTTTGAAGCAAATTTTGAATTAAGGTTTGAATTAAGTGTTGGCATGTTCGTGGAACAATTCACCACATTTTCTTAAAAACAACATTTGAAACAGTTATACAATGTTAATTCACGCTTTTCGCTTTCTTTGATAGTCACAAATATAATACAAAAGCTTTTTACACGCGAGAAATCTACTTAAAGTTGTCCATGTGAAAATATAGGATCGAACAAGCATACCTCTACTCTTTGGAACATTATTTAACTTTATTACCGAACTGAAAGGTACATCCGTGCAATTTAATCGCCTAGAATATCAAGTAATTGCTTTCATTTCACATACACTTGCAGTTTCTGCACATCTCTGAACAGGTGGGGTTTATCGTGAAGCTCCAGATCAGCAAAATGTAATAGAATGTCCAAGAAGCTCTAGTCATATAGATTACGTTGCTCTGTGGCCTTCGGCTTCAAACTTCCAGATTTTAGGGCCCTAGAACGCTTCCTCTAGGAGTTATTCAACTAAATAGATTTTAATAATGCTACAGATTTTAATAATCAAGCGTTGCGTGATGCCTTTGACATAAATATTTAGATTTATTTTTCAACAAATCCTCCACGTTTTTTAAGTCAAAGTTCAAATCATCTCGTCTCTGTGAAGTTCTCTTTCTTTAGAGACCTCACTTATAAAGATCGGTTGCGTGTGCGCAAAACTCTTCTGTACTTCTGAAATAATATAAGAGACGATTTTATGTAATATAAATAATAACACATGAGATGAAAAAGCAGCATCTGGACTATCATAAGCTGTACCAACCATATTTCTACCTATTTTCAATTATTAATAAATCGATGTATTTAATAATTAATTTAACTTCTGTGCTTGTAACATCTAGATATTTTACTAACCTGCTCAAAAGAGCATTTATAGAATTAACTGTACTACGATAATAGTCCTAGTTTTCTTACAATTGCTTCAACTTGTCCGAGATAATTTGTTGAAATTACTAATCACTGTAGGGAAAGTTTTTTTAATTTTTTTTATTGGTTATTTAAGGTCGCGTCAACATCTTAGGTCATTAGCGACTACTATTGCTGTTAACTGTATGGTAACTATGAGGATGAAATGATATGGTAATGATAAGGGGTGAAAGGACGAACACAAATACAACCATGCCCGAGGCGGGACTCGAACCCGCGACCCTTCGGTCCGAGATCACTAGGCCACTACTGCCTTAGCGATCTCGGCCACCGAGCCGACTAGGGAAAGTATTATTTCCCAAATTTTGTAATGCAATAAAATGACTGAACACGCTGACTTGAAAAGAAAAATACTTTCCAAAAGAAGGGGTAAGGTAAATGAGAATCCAATCCTAACGAGCGTAGTCTTCACTCTTCACTGTACACAATCGCATTCTTTGTAGAGATGAGATAATAACAGCCTGTTCATGATCTGTCTGTTTATCAAATGCCGAGGCTCCAGAGCACGTCTCGACGATATTGAAGAACGTATGTAAGTTACGTTGTTCCACTCCCAGCCGCCATATCCATCTATAAGAGTATCATTAGACCACTCCTCCTTTACGCCTATCCAGTTTGGATCTCCGCTGCAAGAACAAACCTAAACAAGCTCCAAATAGTCCAAAACCAGTTTCTTAGAACTATCACAAATGCTCCTTGGTTTGTCTCAAATTCACAGCTCCACAAAGAATTTCAAATTGACTCCATACAACGCCATATGACATATCTCTCAACCCAGTTCTATCACTCCATACCTCAAATTCCACATCTAGGCAACTTCAGACTCCGGAAAACTCTTCATAGAACCAGATTAAAAATAGATATCCATACCAGGCATTCCTAACCAAATTTGCCGAAATAGATTGTTTTTAGAGGTGGCTGGAAAAGATTTCCTCACCCGAATTAGTTTTTAGTTTAATTTTAGGTAATTTAGAATGTAAGCCGTCAATACATATGTAAAGTGTTATGTGTACTGAACTATGTATGATTTGTAAAAATAAAAAAATAAAAAAAAGTTACGTTGAACGTTAAGTTGTATGCTTCATCGAATATGTTGCTATGTACCGAATTGAGTTGGAATATACACGTTTTAATGTTCTCCCAAAAAGTACATTACTTTACAAATTAAATATGTAAGTAGAAACGAGGACGTAATAACAATTTGGTAGAAGAGCGTAGTTAGACTGGTTCATCGAAGAAAAATAATGGCAGATTCAAACTTATCGTCCTACGGAAAAATAGAGGCGCTATCAAACACCAACTAAGACTTGTGGAACATGAAGGTGAGTGCGCTCTTGAAAGCAAAACATTTATAGGAAGATATATTAGTTCACGATAAACCCAAAGTTATAGAAGGGGATGAAATCAGAATCCAAAACTGGCAAGTGGTCTTTTAAAAACGAGGTCATTGGCATTATAATTTTAACACTTTCAAATAAACAATTATTGTCAGTGAGAGGAATTATCAACGCTAAAACTTTGTGGCATACTAGTAAAAGATGACACGAAGGGTCCACAAAAAACAAATTGACAAACTTAAAAATGAATATTGATTCAGTGGTGAGTTGTAGTTGACATTTACATAATTGAAATGATTGAAGGCGTTGTCATTGTCAACAATAGTAATCATTGTACTATTGTTGACAATGACAACGCCTTCAATCATTTCAATCACTTAAAAATGAAACTCGCTCGTTTAGAAAACACAAATACAGAAAGTGTAGATGTGTTTCTGACGAGAGCACGAGCATGAATGAGATAGAAGAATTTGGTTCGCCGGTAGACGAAGACGAATTAGCGCGTTATATTCTAGACGGATTCCTCAAGTATACGATAGGGTCACAATGGCGTTATACGCTAACTCTGACATACATTTTGAAACGTTGCGGGAGAGCCTACTACGATTTGAGAAGCAATCATGTTCATTCGGAAATTGATGCGACAGCATACGAAACAAGAGTTGCTAAAAAGATAGCATGTTTTGTCATTATGCGAGGAAAACGGGTCATTATGCGACAGATTGCTGGTAGCGCAACGACAGAAGTAATCAGGAATACAATAACAGGAATACTTCGCGATCATTGACACAAAAACATAATTCTGAGAAACGCACGAGCAAATAGATTGAAACACGAAACTAATCGATAGTGATAGGTCAAAAGCCCGAGAAGGAGATAAAAACCAACACGTTACGATTGTTACGGAACACAGCTTAAATACTATTCATAACGAATCGACAAGTTGGTTGGTAGACTCGAAGAACAATTTGTGCCGTATGAAACCACAAATCACTGAAATATCTACGGCGGTGTCAGGAAGAATAACACACTCGCAATTTATAGGTAACGTCACAGGCTTTCCCAATACAAATCGTTAATCATATAAATATTAAAATAGAAGACGTTCTGTACGTTCCGAACCTTTGAACTTCTTGTCGGTGGCCAGTATACTGAATAACAATAAAAGAATAATATTGGATAAAACGATGGCCAGAATATATTATTAAATTGAAAATACACTTGTATCACAAGGCGAATTTGATGGAAGAAATGTTACTTTTGGAATGCAAGTGAATCCAAAACAAGATAATGACTGTTCCCGTCTCAAAGATACCGTCGATAATAAATATAAAAATGATGTGTCCAAATTCAACACACACAAAATTCAATAAACAATTTATTGGTTGAAAACAGGTACAGAGCTATAGTGCCGAATATCCAGGAGAATGTACAGTGAAACGTAGCCGAGTTGTAACCAGAAGATGCACCAGAATATCGCCGAGTCGCCAAATCTCCGTAGAGGGAAGTCCGTTGTCGCAGCACTGTCCGTCGTAATCACAATCTTCTCTATACTACCACTAATCACCACTCTTCACCGTTACTCCGCGCCCTCTGCCCCGCGCCGCTTTTCGCCGCGGCCTGCCGCCAGGGGCGGTAACGCCCTACTGTGGCGGCACCTTCAAAACCGTGCGGCCGGTCACGACAAAAAATATGACTAATGAAGTCGAAATATGTTTAAGCCTAAGAAGTATGCCCAATATGTTTGGCAAAGAAGGCTCGGTCACGTAAATAATGAATATTTAATAAAATGCACAGAGAAAATATGATTCGAGGATTACAGCCTTGAATAATGATAATACAAACTTGAATAATCTCAAATGGCAACAGCAGGGAAAATAACAATCCGAAATCTCTCACAGACTTCCCGAAAGCATGCTTTGTCCCTAGGTAAGACAGTTCCCCCTATACGCATCATTAGGTAGCGGCGCATTTCAGCCCTTTTTTAGCTAGTCAGGGATGCATGCGCACACAGCTAGCGATCCTGGTGGAAACAAAGCAAAACTACAGGTAGCTAAAGTCAACGCCAACTTGAAGTTCACGCTCGTAAAGTCAACGCCGTTTTTCTTTCCAGAGCGCGGTGCCGAAGAACACTGAATTGTTTGTGACGTTGCATTTTTAAGAACTGGTTAGAAATTAAAAATAATTCGTGTAGTTTCTTTATTTTTTTCTGATCAGAATTTCAGAACTCAAAATGGTCAGCCTCACATTAGGTCAAAACAATTTCTTCATCTCTATCAGAAATCTGTGGGGGTATTAAATATGGAATTATTAGAAATGATGCCAAGCTGAATATTTTTGGTTTTGTACTAAAAAATGATATGCAGTTGCATCTTTGTGAAAAATGCAAAGACTTATTGAGAGGATCCTAGATGAAAACATGACAACACAGTTTAATGCTTTGAAAATGTTCAAAATAACTTCAAAATTATACGTGTGTTCTACCATTTTTAGTGAATATCTATCACGGTGTGAAACAGTTTTATTGAGATAATTTGAAAAATTAATTTCTTAGCAAAATATTGCTACACAAATATTACACAAACTCTCAGAAATAAATTTTGTGAATGGTTGTTGCGAAGTGAAGAAGATAGTTCTGAGAACTTTTATGAAGGTAAGAATTTACTATTTGTTGAAGTTCACCAACAGATAATTACTGCAGCAAGAAAAAAGCAAGACAAACATTCCTGGAGAATATATCCTCAAGAATGTTCTAAGAATGTGAAACCTGGCCCACATTTATCCATCACCTTCACAAAATTTGTCATCAATCTGATTTTGGTGTGCAAGGGAGGATGATATACGTGTGCAGCATTACAGGGTTTTGCAAAGTTACATATTTTGCCCAGAATCAGATATCGTTGAGGAAACCTAGCAAAAGTCCAATAACTTTCAAATCGTCTTATACATTCCATGAATACTGCTGGTATTGTGTCTTCGATAACAAATGTTTCATGATACCATACGTCTCTTTCATGTGGACTGCCTAGGAAAGGGTTTCTCATTTCGGGTATGAATAAGCCCAGCTTTTAAACTGAGTTTAGAGGAATCAATAAACAACCTTCATTTCTTTCGATCATGCTGGTCTCCCAAAGCACTCAGTAATCCATCAACATCAGTACAATATATTAGATTGCCTTTTTCTGAGAATAGTCATTGGAAATTTTTTTCCCGTCGGCAATACACAGAAATTGTAGTTCTCTTCTGAAGTAGGTTCCAACTCTTTAATCGAGACGCCAACGATTCTGCCCGATTTTTCAACAAGTTTAAATCACGAACTAGATATTTTTGTTCTGTTAAATTCTATGACATTTTGTAGATATTCCACCGAAATCTAGATCTTCAATGCCGTCCTTTTCGGTACTTACGTTTAAATCTTCATCGCCAGAATTTTCGAAATGCAAACTCCAATTGTTCGGTGACAATGGCATTGGAAGATCGTCGTTGTGATGAACAGGCCTGATAACTGAAGGGAGGTTACGATATTGAATGGTCTTCTCAGGCTTGCTTGTGATTTTAGCAACTTCGGTAATTCAGAAAGAAACAGTCTGTGGGGTGGTCCTTTGGTTATCTCCTTGCCACGGGAATTGCAATTGGTATACGTCGCGAATTTCCGTTAAGATATTCACTAAGTAATGTTACACAAGGCGAACAGTATATATGAGTGGTCCATGATTTGTCCTGATCATCGATTTGACACCCAACATACAATTTATATGCCTTTGTTCTTGAGGGAGTAATTTTCCGCCTTTGGCTATTCAAAGATACCTCACCACACACATAACAGAAACTGTTTTAATGGTTTACTCACTGCCAGGGTGTTGCAAGGAATCTGTTTGTACAAAAATTAAGACTAAAACGCAACGAATAGATCAGTTCTGCACTACAGAAATATCAACACCTTTCTCACTCGACACGTAGGACGCAACTAACATGTAGTGACCCACGTACACAACGCGCCGAGTCGTTTATGTCGGTCACTGCAATTCATTTCGCAATGCGCGAAGTTGCTCAACTGATTTAATAGGTCTGGCATCAATTTCATGTCTTGAGTGGAATCTACAATATACATTGTTAGCGACCACCGGCTTGTAATAAACCTGCAAGCAAGTAGCGTTTCAGCATAAACAATACGTGGATCTCTACGAAATATTTATAGTTTTACTATATGAGCGATTACAGGAAAACTGGGCCCGATGAGCAATTTTTGTGGCTGTATTCGGCTTTAGCGTAGCAAAGTACATAAGAAACAGAGTTAGCAATTTAACAAAATTACTGTCGGCCAGTGTTATCGACTGCACTAATTACCTCAACGAGTATCACTTCAGCAAGCTCTAACCCCCGATTAACAAGATCTAAACCCCGACTCGTCTTCCGCCATGTGTGGCAGTGAGTGCATGTGAGCGAAGTGTGTGTAAGAGGAGAGGAGAAGAGACGATAAGGAAGGAAATATTGCGTGCTGCCCGTCGCCCATTTATTAGGGTACTTCTCAGCCATTCGCCTAGTATTGATCTGAGAAACCACTGAACGAAACCACGAACCACCGATCAAAGCGGCCGACAGCTAGAATTTTCCTTCAGATATTAGTTGAATTCGACCCCGGTGATGTAGCTAGAGTCGAAATGGGAGTCGAATCGTAGACTTCCAAGTAAGCGATGTCGTAAGCAACGGTTCTGTCGCTGAGCAAACGCATCAGGTGTCTTTCTTTCTTTTCTTGCCCGGTCCTTTCTTTTCTTCCCGCTCCACCTTCTCACCTGCTTTCACTTACGTGTGCTCAACTCCCGCTTCACCGTCTCTCAAGCTCCGCGCCTTGCCTCGTCCCACCAGGCGCCACATTCCCTCGGAATCGCGCTTCACAGCCTCCCCTTATCCGGGTGCCGGGCGGAGCCCCGCCCCTCCCCCAGATCCACGCGCCTTGTCTCTCCGCCTCCCCGCGAGGTGCGCGGGCGGCACAAAGGGCCGAGCCGCGGCGCGCCAGCGCCTCGCGCGGACCCGAATTACCGAAAGTGGATTTTTCAATAATGACTCATAAAAACATTTTTCCCTTTTTCCTGGGCGCTCAGGCGGCGGCGGCGGAGGCGCGGAAAGAGAGCACGGAAGGCGGGGAGGGGAAGGGGGTGGGGGTAGCACAGCGGCGAGGCTTTCAGTCAAATTGACATCATATTACGGTGAAAGAAACTTCGCGATTCTTATTTTCGTTTGATGAGTGCGCCGCGTAGCGCGGCGCGGAGCCGCCTCGCGTCTGTGCAAGAGCGGCGCTGCTCTCTCGCAGCCGGCGCTCGCGCTCTCCACAGCCCGCGCGCTCACGTCGCTTGTGGCTCTGTTGTTGCGAGCGTCCCATTCGGAAAGTGGCCACAAAGGACTCGATAACTTCCACAAATGATGCATTACCATTGGATTAAACATACATACATACTTTTGAAACTTTCAGAGGACATGTATGTCAAATTTTTCATCGCTAACCAACAAAGACAGAAACAGAGCGTGGGGTCATATGAGAATATCTTCGGTGTTATTAAACTTTTTTGATTTTATTAAAATTAGGAATTAGTATTATTTCCTGACAATGTTACTTAAATACCAATGGACAATATAATAGAAAAAAGTATACATTTCTTTGATCCCTTATGTTACGATATCAACTATCGTATGCCTCTCGTTTTGGAAATATAACTTCTTCAAAAGTCTGCATTACAAAAGGGGTTTAATAAACTAGGAAGTAACATTTCTATATTAAATGTCGTTCATGAGTGATATACTTGCCATCGTACGGCTATCCCAACTGTCAAAGAGAAGCGATAAGCGTGCGGTGACAACCGGGTAATTAAAAAACTTCTCATATTACGAAAGCAATGCTTTATCACGTTTGAGAAATACGACTATTTCCTTTTATTACAAAACCTCCGTTCTCGTTCTTGTTTGCATTTCTACTACGAAATTCGTATACTTTATCATCTTAACAAATTCTTATTGACTGTAATTCCTTGCCTACATCAGTAACGTTCACGCATCATTATATTCTGTGCAAAATGTGAAGAAGGATAGAAGATTGAGCGTCGCATTGCTCACACGAGCTTTTTCTCTCTGTTATTGTTCCTGTGTTTCACATCGAAGAGACAAGGTCATCTTTCACAAAGAAACCGTTCCTAGGATCCCTACAGTCATCAAATGATACGCACATTACGGCTAAGTACAAATATGGCGTGCATAATGGAGTGTTTGACGTTAGTTGGACACTGTTCGCAAGAGAATTTGCTTAAACATATGCTTACTTCCTTATCTATACTCCACTTATACATACGATTGTACTTACATACGCTACACTACCACATATACGGGGGATATTAGAGATTTTTCCGGCTTGGCGGTGTACCGTTGTCGGTGAGGGAAAACTCACCACCAGTCATGAAGGTCGTTCTCCCGTTCAGGCGGAAGAAGAACACCGCCATCTCCTGGGCTTTAACATGCACTGCACTTACGGGACAAATGACCTAAGTAGTTGAGTAGTTGGCGCGTGCGGAAACAAGAAGTAATCACTCATTCATAATGTTGCAATAGTGAAAGAGAAAGCCTAATTTGACAAACATAGAAACACTAGTCGTTACTTGAGACCAAAAATACCCTATAGATTTAGTACGTTTATCACTTTTCAGCCACAATAAATTATTAACCCTAAATTACTGAATTAACGGTGTGTTCTGAACTCTTTGGTGGCTTACAGTTGTTCTCGATTCATTCATACAAAAATAACTGCATTTCTCTCAATTTGCCTTCCTTAATGTCAACACCATCAGCATCATATAAATATATGATAAAAGAGTCTTCCTCTTTCTCCTTCAGTTTCTTCCTCCATCTGTACATTTTTATCTATCTTAGAGTGCCATAATGTACTGCGGATTTTCGCCAGATAGGCCCGCCCACTCCACTTCTCACGAGTGTGACTGGATTTAACTCCGCAACGCAACACTCTCGATTGCTAGTGCCAAAGGTTCGCAGAGGAAGCGACCGAGCGCGCGAGACGGTCGACTGGCGAATCCGGTTCTTGAAGCTGCGCGCGCATTCCTCCGCTCGGCCCTCTCCGACTCCTGCTCCACTCCGCCCCCCACCCTTCCAGGACCAGGACGCTTGGCGAGCAGCGAGGAGCGACGACAGCAGCGCGCCAGCGAGGCCTCCCCGCTCCGTTTATTGCCCTCGGCCGCTCCCTGCGCGCGCCTGCCGCCTCGCCTCGCCGCGAGACCCAGCGCTCCGTCGCATCGGTACCTCTGCTGCTGCCTCCTCGCGCTTGTCCGGTCCGCCTCTCGCGTACAGATGGCAAAAACATCGATATTTTTAAAACATCGACCGAGAGCGGTAGCTTCGTGCATCAACTGATGTCACTGCAGCGCCTCTGACCGGGAGGTCCTAGGTTCGAGTCCGGACGGCGGCAGGATTTTCGACACTAGCTTTTCAGCTAGATCCAATTCAGTCGCTGTCTGGAGGAGAATTCTAGCGGCCGGCTGCTCTGATTGGTAGTTTTCCGTGGTTTCTCCGATCAACACCAGGCGCATGCCGGAGCAGTACCCTACCAAACGGGCCACGGACCGCGCGCGATCTCTCCTATCCTCTTCCCCCCTTGCACACACACTTACACTAACATGCACTACACTGCCACATATTCCGGGAGACCGGTCGGGAGTTTAGAGCTTGTCCCGGTTGGAGCGGTGCCACGCTGGTGGGAGAGTCCTGGTTAGGGGAAAAGCGCCACTAACGCACGGTAGGACGGCGCCGGATCTCGCCATCCAGTGGGGGAAGATCACCATCTCCCGAGAAAAAACATGCACTACACTAACGGGACTAATGACCGAAGCCGTTGACGCGCCCAGAAACACGAAAAATCAATCAATAAATTTAAAACATCGATTTTTAAAACATCTATATTTTCCACCGGAAACATCGATATATTAACATCGATATTTTGCTGTCGATGTTTTCTTCGTATTGACATTTGGTTACAAAAACTTCGATAATTTTTTAAAATTTTTAATTTTTTATTTTTTTAATGAAGGGGTCTAAGCACGTTGTAGAATAGCAGCAATATACAGCAATATCGTTGTTTTGCGCCATCCTCTTTATCACGCTGCACATTTCACCTATGCAATCTGAGGAAGTTTAAGAGCTGCTCGGTTATGAATGCATGTTGTTTCCAGGCGTGTCATTGCCTCAATCGATAGTGAAATACGAAAACGATAGCAAAACACGAGGTTCTTTATTGTTAATTTTATTCTTTACATTCGATAATAACTTTTACATACAACTAACATGCTGGTAATCAAACAATAAAATATACCCCTTTTACGTATTGTTTTTAAACAATGGGTAGAAAAATAGCATGTTTATTAGTGTGTAACTATCGTCATGTTCAACATCGATAAACTATCAACATCAAACCCATGTATCGAAACATCGACGTATCGATGTTTTGGTAAAATTTGCCATCACTACTCTCGCGCCGCTGCAGGCTGAGCCTCATCCGTCAAAACTGGAACTTCTTAGCTCCTAGGCACACGTATGCAGGATTACACTGTTCAGAAAATTTCCTTTACATCTCAAGTATTTTTTACTAGTAAACATATTACAAAATACAATTCTATACGTACCGTCAGACAATTTTTAGTCAGTTATTAGTACAATACTTAAACAATTTTCCAACTAAGATTTCGCTTCTCCTCTTCCCTAACCAAACTCGCCACCCTCCCCTTCCCTTCATCCTTTAACACTTTACCTTTCCTCCCTCCCCATTTCTCTTACTTCTCCTTCTCCAGTTCTTACAGTTGACAGGTGATTTCATATTCCAGATCTGTGCTCACTCTGGTTTCTGTCGCCACAGAATGAAGAGAAGATCTCATTGAAAAATGCTGGGAGGTCTTTGACGAATTTGAGTAAGAAATATATAATTACTGAATATTCTATTCTATAGAATAAAATTCTATTATTCAGTGGAGTGGCATTAATTGGAAATGATTGAAGTTTGTCATTGACAATGCAACGCCTTCAATCATTTCAATAATTAGTGAGTTCACTTGTGCCACGTATAGATATAGTTTAAATTTGTCAATGTACTGTGTTGATTGAAAGTTTTAATATGAGAAAATTCATCATTGTTTATGCTGAAAGATTGATTAAAGTAGATTAAAATTGTTAGGAGTTATTTGTATTCTTATATTTTAGGTGAAAATGGCTCCTAAAGAAGAAGAAAAGAAAAATCTTTCAACGTTGAGATGGAAAGGCTGTGGAAATGAGAATAATATTTTGATAAATGTTTTAACTAAATCAAGTTCAAATATGGCGTTTTTAATCAATAAGTTTTAATCGTGTTTAATATATATTCGTGAGTTTGGAATTGTTGTACCAAAGTACTCACTGCCTAAAATTGTCTGGAAGGAAAATATGAATGAAAAAAAACGAAAGTCCGATAAATAATCTAATATTACAATATGATGGCTAAGAATCAAAATGTTACATTATTAACAAATTATTATTATCATTGGTGATCCAGAAATTACATATTAGACGCTTCTGCTTTCATCACTAATATGTATGTTAGTTACGTATTGTGATACTTAGTTTACGAATTCCGTTTTCAAAAAGAAATCTGAAAAATAAGATGAATTGTATTTTCATCAATCAAAAATAAAATAAAAGCGATAAAATCCATTTGAAATTGGAAAATATTTAAAACTAGTGGTTCAACGGAATAGCACACAGTTTCTCGTAGTAAAGTTTTCTAATTTCCTTGGTGTGGACTGGCTTTACGGTCTTGCCCTATCCTCTTACCAGCTGCCATCTATCGCCGCCCAAATTACATTTCTTTAAAATTTTCTCAACTTTTCGGTTTCCTAATAGAAGAACCGCAATATTACTTTCAGAATGTTAAAGAAGAGTAAAACTTCGTCCTAAATAGAAATTTTCCTTGAAAAATGTAGAGCCGTTTTTTAAGAAAATAGCGTTTAAGCATAACTGTAAATACGAAATTTAAAGCTCTTTTTCATAGAAATCTATTAAGTTTTCGAAAAACATCATTTGAAGTACTTCTACTGACAAATACAATAATGTAAACAAATCGAGGGAAATTATTAACGGCATCGAGGTGCATATTAACGGCATGAGAGATATTAACTAGAGGTGCTACAGAATGGCATAGACATTCTTGTAGTAAAAGTTTATAATTTCCTGTTGTGAACTGGGGGCTATGCAGTCTTGCTTTTCCTTCTTGCCCTTCCTTCTTGCCTGCTGCCATTTATTGCCACCCAAAATACATTTTTTTAAATTTTCTCAACTTTGCGGTTTTCAAATAGTAGATCCGAAATATAAATTTAAGAATATTAAAGAAAGTTAGAACCTTGTCCTAAATAGCAATTACATTGCAAAAGTTGGACCCTTTAAAAAATGGCGTTAAGTGATATTGTAAATGCGAAATTTCAAGCTATTTTTCACAGGAATTTATTGTATTTTCGAAAAATTTCATTTCAATTCATTTGAAGAACTTCCACTCACAAATACAATAATGTATACAAATCCATTGAAATGTGCATATTAATAGCGTGAAATATATTGCAAAAAATTACATTTGTGGGATTTTTGACGAAAAAGAATAATCAACTTTACGTCACATTAAACAGTGCCATCCGTTGGAAACGTTAGAAGAAAAAACTTGTAGCCAACTTAAAACCAATTTTTGAGAAAATGGCGTTTGAGCGTATCTGAAAATACGGAATTTTGAGCGCATTTTAACACAAAACTGTTAAGTTCTCGAGAAACATTATTTGACATTTTTTAAACCACAGGTACTCATCAATACAATAACGGGAAGAAATTGCCTCCAATGTAAATATTACCGACGTAAGAGACACGTATTTTTTTGTAATTTTTGAAAAAAACAAAACAATAGAGCAAATTGGCGTTAATGTCATCGTATAGAGTTTGTTTGGCACTAACTCTAGCAAAAATTTAAAGAAAAATAAGGAGCCGTTTTTGAGAAAATCTTGTTTGTGTTATTTTTGAAAGTTGCAAATATTGTACGCACGAAAAGTACGAAAATTTCCAACAAAAAAAATCTATATGACCATAGTGAAAGAACTATTTATGGACAACAAATTTCATTTGAAAGAAAAATTTCAGTCTTCAAGTTTGTAGTTGTAGGAAGATTCCGAAAAAAAATCAATCCTTCTCAATTTTCGAAAATTCAGAGTTAAACGCGAAAATCGGAATTATGCCATCTTTATAAGTGTATTTTCCTCTATTATTACAAGAAATCTAAAGCATAAACTGGAACCGTTTCTAAAACTATTCTGAAAATGTTATGGTGGCTTCATATAAGTTACCCCCAAATTTTAAAGAATGTTTTATAAACTTTCAAAGCTTCAACTACAGACAGATAGACATGAGTTTCTTCAATTTGTAAAAGATCGTACGCATAGTTCAGACGCTAGTAGTGTTCACAGACGGCCCCACGGCCGCATCGACAGACGGACGTTTTGAGAAAAAACTTATTCCAAACGTTGAAATCTCGAAATCGATTTTCTACAGCAAATCATACCTTTCTCTGTATTGCGTATAATACTCCGTACATACCTACGTATACGAGAAAGTAAAAGCTACTAACTACACTAAGTATTAAGTATCTTTTCGTTTCTGAGTTAATTTATTCCACCTGAAGCGAATGGTTTCATCTAATGCACGCTAATTTCCATCTCAAGTTTTCTAGCAGATATGCACAAGGTAACCTACAATTCGCTTATTTATTAGTTCTATGACTGTATGGTTTCGCCAAGAAATGAGTGTTTGAATAGTTTTGATGTCTTTTGCTACATGTGGCGAGTACTCTATCAAGAAAAATAGAAAACATATTTCTGGTTTCATAAACAGAGTATATTTGAGTTAAGTTGGCGTCAAGCTCGAAGATCAAGATGTGATTCTCATATTGAATGCTAGATATGTACGGATCGTTTACAACAGTGTACAAATAGAACAAGAAATCTAAAATTCGTCGCCCAGATGGTTTGGAGGGAACCTAAAAACCATATTAATGATTATTTTTGTCTTCCTTACATAATGGTATTAATCGAAATAATCGTATGAAATGGACGTATTCTGACATAGATTCAGCTAGAATGCCGGTTTCAGACTCTGATGATGTATCTTTCAATCATTCAATCACTTGTAAGAGCTCACTGAAAACAAATTTTCAATGTCTGGAGGTTATAAAAATGGAAATAATTATTGTGATTTTTAAGTATTTCAACAATATCTGAATGTTTCAACCAAAACGAATTGCTTGACCTCGTCAGGGAACTTAATCTCTCCAAAACCGCTTCTGAATTGCCTTCCTAAGAAGGTTTAGGTACGCGATTTTCACGGTTAATTCTGAATTTTGGAAAATTGAAAAAGTTAAAAATTTTGTCGGCGTCTTCTTACAAATATAAAATTGAAGACAATTTTTCCTTAAAATTAAATTTGTTATCAATAATTAGTTCTTTCATTAAGATCAAGTAAATTTTTTGAAAATTTTAGTAGTATTCGTGCAAGAGTGTGTGAAATATATGCAACTCAAAAAATCACAAACACAAGATTTTCTCAAAACCACTCCCAAATTTTTTCTTTAAATTTTTGGTAAGGTTAGTGCCTACCAACCCTATATGATGACAAACACCATATAGCTCTATTCTTTTGATTTTTCAAAAATTATAAAAATGTCATTTTTTTGTCTCCCACGTTGCTAATTTTTACATATAAAGCGATTTCTTCACATTGTTGTCATCATGAGTACATGTGCTTTAAATAATGTCATATAAAGTTTTTCGAAAACTCAACAATTTTCTCTTAAAAAGCTCCATTTTCAGAAACGCTCAAACGCTATTTTCTCAAAATCGCTCCAAAGTTTGTCTTCAAACTTTTCCAATGGATAGTGCTACTTGCACTGTTTAATATGACGTAAAGTTCATTTTGGTGTATTCTTTTGTGTTTTTTAAAAAATTACACAATTTTTTAAAAATATCTCTCACGCCGTTAATATGCACATTTTCATCGATTAGCATACATTACTGCATTTGTGAGTGTAAATGCATTTGTGAGTGGAACTTCAAATGACATTAATTAAATTCTTCGAAAACTCAATGGATTCCTGTGAAAAAGAGCTTTAAAATTTGCATTTACAGTAATGCTTAATCGCCATTTTCTTCAAAACGGCTTCAAATTTTCAATGAAAATTTGTATTTAGGACGAGGTTTTACTCTTCTTTAATATTCTTGAAGTAATATTTCGGTTCTACTATTAGGAAAACAAAATCTTTGGGCGATGATAGACGGAAGCTGGCCAGAGAGTGGAGCAAGACCTTACAGCTAGACCACACCAAGGAAATTAGAAACGATTACTATGAGAAAATCTGTGCCAATCTGTAGTACCTCGAGTTACTTTCTGGTATACCTACGTATATACGGAGTAATATACGCAGTATATAGAACGTTATGTAATGGTGCGCGAAGAAGCGGCGAATAGTCGGCAGAAAAAAATTAATTGCTCCCCCCCCCCCTGTTAATGAAAGGTAGAAAATACAGTTGTTAAATTAAACTAGAGGTGCTACAGAATAGCACAGAGTTTCTCTTAGCAAATTTTTGTTATTTCCTTGGTGTGGTCAGGTTTTAAGGTCGTGCTCCATTTCCTGGCCAGTTGTCATCTATCGTTGCCCAAAGAACATTATTTTGACAATTTCTCAACATTTTGCTTTCCTAGTAGTACAACTGAAACATTACTTTCCGAATTTTAAAGAAAAGTAAAAACCCGTCCTAAATAGAAGTTTTCATTGAAAAATTCATACTCGTTTTTAAGAAAATGACGATTGTCTTACTGTAAATGCGAAATCTAAGGTCGGTTTCACAGGAATCTATGGTATTTTCGAAAAACTTCATTTGAAGCGCTTCCACTCACAAATGTAATAATGCATAAAAATATATGGAAATGTCCATATTAACGGTGTGAGAGATATTTCAAGAAAATTACTTTAGTGTAATTTTCGAAAAAAACAAAGGAATGCACAATTTTACGTCATAATAAACAGTGCAATTAGAACTATCCATTGGAAAAAATTGAACAAAAAAATTGGAGCTATTTTTTTTAGAAAATGGTGTTTGAGCGTTTTTGAAAATGCGGAAATTAGTGCTCATTTTTACAGAAAACTGTTGAGTTTTCTAGAAACTTCATTTGACATTATTTAAAGCATATTTACTTATAAATATAATAATCTGAAGAAATTGCAGACAAGTGCAATTGAGAGACGAGTTAAAAAAATTAATTTTTGAATGTTTTGAAAAAACAATAGAATACAGCAATGTGGCGTTCATGTCACGGCATAGGGTTATTTTGGTACTCATTTTACCAAAAAGTAAAAGGAAAAATTTGGAGCTGTTTTTTGAGAAAATCTTGTTTTGTCATTTTTGAAAATTGGAAATATTGCTCGCACTATTGCACAAAAACTACTAAAATTTCTGAAAAAATGGACATGACCTAATTGAAAGAACTATTTATGCACAACAATTTTCATTGGACGAAAAAATTCATGTCTTCAATTTTGTAGTTGTAGAAAGACGCCGGAAAAATTCAAACTTTTGCAATTTTCGAAAATTCAGAGTTAACCGTGAAACTCTGACCTATGCCACCTTTATAACTGTATTTTGTTCTTATCCGACAAGAAATTTTAAGAAAAATTTAGGGCCGTTTTGAGAAAATTTTGAAAATATCCGGAGGCTTCATGTAAAGTAGCCCCAATTTTAAAGAATGTTTTTCAAAATTTCCGAGATTCAACAAGAGCTAGATCGACATAGGATTTTTAATTTCGAAAAGATCATACTTGTGGTTTAGGCGCTAGAATTGTTTACAGACGGAAGGTGAGACGAACAGACAGACGGTCAGACGATTGGACAGACGGTCAGACGGACGTTTTGCTTCCAATTGGTTTTACGACAAAATTTTTTTATTAAAAAGTCCATAAAATGTTTAATCTGAATATAATCATTAGTCAAATTGTGTACTGAACTACAATGTTTATTTACAGCTGCATTTTACAAGAATGTATTCTATCGTAAGTGTATTTTTGGTTAATTAAAGATTCTTCTATATCTTTATCAATTAATATCAAATCAATATCATAACATGATAAAAAATTATGCTCAAAACATTGCAACCAGCTAATAGCTTCTGTGAATTACTTATTCTGTTAATTATTATCTAACCGCTGGAAATAATACAAAGTTGGAGGAACCAAACCTCTGATCTTGTTGTTAAGCAATCGAATAATCTAAGGTATATCTTACCATTGGCTCAAATAATTAAAGAAATAAAAATTAAAGAGAAACAAGCATTGAAATACATTTGAAAACTTTCTATTATTTCACTGTTCTGTGACATTGAGAGGAATTGTTTCGTCTTCTTTCAAATGTGAAAATAAATTTTCCATCAATTCGCTCATAGTGATATTTTCCACTTGTCGACCAGGCATTCAAAGTGATCAAAACAACAAAACTTAGAAGAATTGTGAGCACTGAGTAGGTATTGCTATCTCAAGGACAGTACGGTGTTGCCCAATTTACCAAAGACTTTTTCCCTACTACATGAAATTCTGGCCATTATTAGCGATCACTGTAAATAAAATGTGTTATATATATATATATATATATATATATATATATATATATATATATATAATGTTACTTTTTATAATTCTGCTCTTTCTAATTGCGTAATATTGCTTTTTTTATATTCGATCTTATGCCTCAATTTTTCATTCCTTGGCCACGATCTGTTGGTACTAGCTAAGAAAGTAGTTAACGGTAGATCTATATACTATAGTACTGAAATATTTTCATTTTCCATCTATTAAACAAACTTCATTCGCATAGTTAAATAAAATTCATCATAAGAGACTATTTTGTTTAAATACCCATTTAGTATATCGCAAATAAATATTTTTGACTGTAATATATTCTCTATCTATTAGGAATATCCTCATGAGAGAGACAGAGATACAGAGACAGACAGAGAAACAAACAGAGACACAGAGGCAGAGACACCGACAGAGACACAGAGAGTCAGAGAGAGACAGAGAGAAATACTAGCATTTACTCTCCCTTTACACATACTAATACAACAACAACAACAACAACAACAACAACAACAAACAACAAAACATACGCAATAAAAAACACCTTCCTTATTAATTATAGACTTAAGAACATGTAACAAATATTTGATGTTCTAATCACTACAAAGACAGATTATACAATGATGTCCAACTAACATGAATACCACAGGTACAAAAATTATTTCACTGATTCTTAAAACATTCATGATACGAATCAAACCACATTTGTGATGTTGTCGGAGAAAGCGGCCCTCTTGCAGCTTGAAGCATACTACATATGAGAAAGGTTTATCTCACCGTAATGAAGTTAGCACATGAGCGGTAGCCGAAGTGCATCCATACAAACGTGATGGCCTTCCAGCTGCTGCACGAAATGGCAGCCACGTTCTCTGACTCAACTGGGTCACCCTTCGTCACAATTGCGTTGCACTTCAGGAGAATCAAACTACCAATGTAACTTTTCGAGGTAGCTGAGCGCTATATGCTATGTTGCTTCCAAGTACTGGTGGACAACACGTAGCTTCGTGACTCGCATAGAAAAACAACACTAGGAACCGCCTTGAACAGGTTGGAGTACACCATTGCTTAAAAGCACACTGAGATCTCAACACCACGCCGACACAAAAGGTTCTGCTACCGAAATACCCTGAGGGCAGAGAGACGCGGGCTTTTTTCACAACGAGATCCACGTGACGATTGCCGTTCACCTAGTGGTTCAGGAGTCGTAACGTCGTAACGCTCCTGCTCGTGCCCCGCTCAATTCGAACGATTCGAGCACGTTTTGTGGGTCCTTGATACCGAAAACTCGACTGACGGCAAAACGTCCGTTTGTTTGACTGTCCGTGTGTGGTCAACGCTGATGCCTAAACCTTTCCAACGATTTTCTCCAAAATTGATATTCCTCAATCGATCTGAACGAACTCGAGGCTTTATTTGGTTTATTAATAGATATTTTGATTTTGAGGATTCTTTACATGAATCCCCAATATTTTCATTTTTTTTCAAAAATGGCTCCAAATTTTTGGAGGACCTGAGTTTGAGTTTCGGTGCGGAAACAAAGTTTTTTTAGTATAAAACAGCGGAGCAGTTAGAAATAATGCAAAAAATTATGTTGTAGCAACATTAGTTTCTCAGTACACTGTAGCTCGCGCGGTATATCACACAAGGCGTACAATATTACCCCTTTTTATGACCTGTGAACGAGGTTGGAGCTTGAAATTACCTAGAAGTTTACCTGCCGACTTACCCGCCCCAAAAGACAGCAAGACTGATGTATTCCTGATGACGAACCAGAATTTATATAAAATGTTTTCGTAAAAGCTCAGTCATAAACAAGATAAAACACCTGTTTTCAAGGAATAGTATACCCATTCCTCACATTCAAAATTGTGGGAAGAGGTGTTCGGAAGGAACTGGAACCTATTATATATGGCGGTATGATTCACGCTCATTGCTGCGTGCTGTGTCGCGTCGGTCTTAACGTTGAGCATTTGTCCGGCACAAAACATTGGGCAGTCGCTCCGGGCAAGCTCCGTTTTCGCGACCTTGTATGTAGAGGTTCATTACTGCTGTGATCATTGCCAGTGTCCGCGACCTAGGATACAGACGGCAGCAACTGAAAAGACAAACATATCTGCACCGCGCAACCAGCCATAAATATGAATCTAACGCTTTAAGTTTCTCAAGCGCAATAAGACAAAATAGGCAGCGAATGTCTGCCTCTTACAAAATGTATTTACGCGTGTTGGCATGTAAGCCTTATGAACGAGCAATTGCAAAACTTTTGTAACTTCTAATCTAGGAAGTCGAATTTTAAATGATTATACTTGGATTTATTTAGAGCTGCACTTGAAATAAATCAACTGTTGACAGTTTCATCCAATCGGGAGCTTGAACGTGACCATAGTGACGTCACTGTAGAGATGTGTAAACTCCCGGTTGGATGACACCGTAAGAGCTGATGTCCTGTCAGGGGCAGCTGTAAACAAATCCAAGTGTAGGTGATGTTGTTTGCACTCGTCATAATGAGTGGTTTTGATTTGGAGCGGGTAAGTCTAGACAACGTGCATAAAACCCTGGTTAGGAATTGGAAACTCCAGTCCGATTGCCCGCTTTCCGGTGTTGCTTCGATAGGATCGACTGAGGCGCAGTCGCAGGAGGGAGGGAGGGGCCCCCAATCCCCGAAACACTTCAACCTGAGTGGCTCCCAGTTGGGTCTCAACTTACGTCGTGGCAAACGTCCACACTCAGAGGAGAAGAAACTCTATCTCTCGTAATGAGTAGAGTTTCACTCCGGTTCCAACCTGGAAAACTGGTTGTATTCTAGCTGTAGAAGCGCCCAAGTTATAGCTAGATTTTCTCATAGAGTAATATGTTCTGACGTATCCAGATGTCAGCCAGACAGAGCGTTTTTTGCGCCTGATGCGGTGAGAGTAAGTCAATCTAGGGTTCCACCCTGGGGCCTGAATACCCATTGTCACTTACCAAACAGACTGCAGACATACACCCACACATGTCCATGTAGTTTTACTTCGAAAAAAAGTGTAGTAATGTATGCTGTACTGGTTGATGTCATGTTTTCCGGGCCGTCCAATCAATGAGGTACTCTACTATCGCCTCACTAACAGTTACGTAAAATTATAGAATCGCAATTTCTTTCCATCTTAACACATTGCAACCATCACTTGTAAAACACATAACCAAACGTCGCGGATTAGGCGTGAAAACTTAAGCTAATACATCCACACATTCTTTTCCTTCCCTTCAGGGTTTAGGCCATGTAACCTGTTCCAGCACCTATTTTTATTTTCTCGCCCTTACTTCATAAGTATAACATTGTAACCGGAAAATGAATTTTCGACAAAAAAATTTTTATTGTTGGGCCCGGGCAACGAAAAATTTATTTTTAAATTATTTCTTCCCGTTCGACTTTCGTCTTTCGGGAATTTTGACAGGTACAATGTTACATACAATGAATTTGCTTGGCCATCCTCAGACAAATGCGAGTCTCGATATAACCCTTCTCTATTTTTAAAATTTCATATCTGTATAACTTGACTTAGGGAAGTTTGCATTTCTTGTTTAGAAGTGGAGGGAAATTAGGGCGAATGATTTTTATGAATTAGGGAGGACGAAAGAGGTCTTTGGGGAATCTGGATCTAATGGGTGAAGGATGATGAGTGTTTTGACCGAGATTGAATATTGGAGTGTAGGGTGATTGACAAATCTTGTTACTATGTATAGTAAATTAGTTTCTCTAACACGTTGTGTAGAATTTGATTTTAAAAATAAACAGGGTGATTTTGAAATAATTGAAGAGCGTGGTGTATTTGTGTCTGAGGAGAATGATTTAATTTTATTACATAATGTTAGCCAGGTATCATCTGTAACTGTAGTGAGTACAAATGCTCTTGGACCTCCTCACTCAATCCCTACAACAGAGACAAACAAGAAACAGAAATTATAAATTTAAAAATAGTACTATGAACAGAAACTAAACCTTTTAGGGTGCAAGTTATAACACTATAAAACATTGCACAGTGTTTACAAAATAATTAATAATGTTTTGTATTGCCAGAGCATATGCTAATATAATGCTACTTTAAATGCAGATATTTTGATGTGTGTTTGTACGCATTGTGTGTTTTCGTAAGCATTGTGTTTGTTTGTTTTTTGCAACATATTTCAATTATATTTAGTACGAGAAAGAAAGCTAAAAACTCCATATATTAAATATATTTGGCCACAAGGTTTACAAGAACAGCAATATAAAAAATTTAAGTGACAAAGAGGGGAGCCTTAACGAACAAACAAGTTTCATGAAGGTCTGCTAAGTCAAATTATGTATATTCTAAATAAATTATAAACTGCTGCGGATCGGACAGCAACGCTAATTAGAGCTCCTGGTCTTTTCGGAGTTCTCAACAATTACTCAAAGTGCTAAAAGCTATTTTCTTGAGTGAAAACCGAGTAACAGTGCGCCATTAGGTTCACCTCTAGGCGGACCAGAGCTCTTCCACCTCATGGAGAACAGCCTTCCTCTTCACTCCACGGATGCCACAGCTCATAACATTCAACAAGGAATCGCATCGCAGTTTTCAAACTCTCGCCGACAAACGCAAGAGACATATCACCCAAGGTTTCGGATGGTGACGCTAAAAGATGATAACACAATAGAACAATACAGACTTATCCTCATTTCCAACTGGAAGTACGCCTAAACCCTTCGCGGTATTAGTGCAATCCGGTAGAAATGAAGCAGAGGAAGAAATGATTCCTAATGAAATGCAGCTCATGAGAAAACCGCCTCCAATTTTCATTCACGAAGTGAATAAAACACCGCACACTTACAATTCGTTTGGAGATCTAGTAATGAGAATGTATTCTTTTGGCCCATTTCTGATTTAGAATTATAACTACACCTGATGTTACATGTTCTAATTGTGAGACTTCACTATATATTATTCTATATTCACCTATCGTCGCTAGGCAAGGAAAACCTCGTAACTCCACCTGACAAGGAAATCCACGTAACTCCATTACCAATGTAGAAAATTATGCCACGTAGCTTGTTGAAAACTTCCTTCTTGAATTGTACGGTGTCGACATCTAGCAGCAATAATGAAAACTCTTATCTCCAGGGATATGTAGTTTGTGCTGAAAACCTCGCATCTCCGGTAGTCGCCATTGTCAGTGTGCAGGGCGAACACATGCTCGAGATTAAAACGGTTTTGATGTGATAAAACTAGGATGTGCCTTAACGGCTAAACTGTTATTTCTTAACCGTTAACGTTTCGTAACTGTACGTGAAATAACAGTTATTTCGTTATCCTGTTATTGGCTGTTATCGGTTGAAATGCATAGAACTGCAACCTACTGGGCCTAATCCGAACTACTAGAAGCTTTTGTGGCAACCATTTTGTATGATAACAGCTTCACTGCAGCTAATCAATTATGATTTGCCAGTGTTCAAATTATAGATTCATTAATACATAATGCGTCAGTATTACACACCATGTGCCACAATATTTTTATATTTTATTGTACACACTACAACAAGATTTTTGGCCTTTAAATTAAGTCCGTCCAATATGTTAACTTATTTCTGTCCCATTGCTGATTATGTGAGATCAACTAATATTTCCCTAAGTCCAATAAAATAAAATGAGTTACGGTCAAATAACGCACATTATAACACTTGATATTCGATTTTCACTAGTTGTTTCGAAAATGTTTCTGACCAAGCCCTGTTAACATGCTTTCAAATATTAATTTATGGTCGTAAAGAACTCTTCATATTCGATAGTCATTAACACTTTAGCTAAAGGTAAGTAAAAACACTGTTTCTCCTCATTATTTTTGGCACTCGTCACTTCACTATGCACGAGTTGCATATTTGAAAGAATATTTGCAATCTGAACTCGAATCACTCTCATTTTAGTAATATTCTATACACATTCGCTACACATTCTATGAATTACTAGTCGTCCTTGGCAGTTAATCCAGGCTCGTTCATATCAGCTGCTTCTCTGTTCAAACATGTTAGGGACAGTAGTGCAAGGAAGCGCCATAAGGTAACTGCACAAGCTTTACGGTGCTACCAACGTTATTCGTTTTGCGTGGTTTAACTCTTAGCAGTCGCTACAACTGCGTTAATTATTAGCAGTCGACCATGTTAGGTTGCTGGTCATGGATCTGTTATTTTCAACGGTTATTAATAACAGCTTTTACGAGTCAGCTGTTTTTGTGAAACTGCTATTGAAGAAAAGTTGTTAAGCCCATCTCTAATAGAAACGTTTTTGAGTGACAGACCCAACACTGCTTTATTGCTACAGGTACGTGTTAGTATTTCTAGGTATTTATGTATTGTATTTAATATACAGAATTATTAATGACCTCGTTAAATACAATGTGGATTTCATCGCGATAAAGCAGACTGCACTCGGTACATACGAAGTTTTAATCAGAATCCTATACATTCTACAGTAACTGCTTTGTTTTCAGCTATGGGTAAAAAGAGTAAATTAACTCTTCACCTTGTGAAACATGCAGACGAATCATATCGTATAAAATCACCGGAAGAAGATTCTAGTCAGGTTCTTCTTTGTCCTGCACCAAAAGAAAGAGTAGACCTACAAAATGAAGGTAAACCGTAGTTTATATTGTTGTAACTTCAAGTAAGATCCTCGTTTGAAAGTTGAGGTGATTAAATTATTTAAATATTATTGAAGCAATTATTTTTACACTACAGATAATGCGAAAAAGAGCCAATACAGAGGAGAGTTTAAAAGTCTTTTAGAACACAGCAGCGAGAATGATATCCCCAGCGGCAGTAGTGATGTGTATGATCCAGATAAAAACAAATGACCATAGCAGTAACAACTGCACGGAAGACGATGACGAAGTTGATGTGGAGTAAAAGAAATAAGCAGCGCCGTAAAGGAAAAGCAATCAATCACTTCAAAGATTAAAGAAAGAAAAACGTATGATGGGACAGGATTATTTAGGAAAGAAAAAAGATGAGTTTGGCAAAAAGAGACCAACAATGAGCAGAAGTAGGAGGGAAAAGAAACCTCGATGTACTTGTAAACATTCTTCCTTCAATCGGAACAGGAATTGCAAGGATATTACAGAAGAGCAGAGACAGCTAATATTTAATCATTTCTGGCAGGATATGTCTTGGGGTGAAAGAAAAATTTTGTTAGAAGCCATGTCTACTACGTTCCAGTTAAAAGTCGTAGAAATAATTCAGAATCTAGTAAATCTCACCGTTCTAACACACTATATTACAATTTTGTAATAGAAGGAGAGAAAAACTGTCTGCAAAACTATGTTTCTGAATACTTTGTGCTTAGGCAATGGGGTGTCAGAACATGGGCATCTAGTACATCAGGAAGAACGCTACAGAAGGGCCCCAAATGCAGAAGAGACCAACGAAAGTTTCAGGTGGACGACAATCAGCATCAGATTTTTTCAGAGTTGCCAAAACTGGAATCGCATTACTGCCGTCGTT
The DNA here is from genome assembly GCA_964035755.1 of Teleogryllus oceanicus. Taxonomy (NCBI): domain Eukaryota; kingdom Metazoa; phylum Arthropoda; class Insecta; order Orthoptera; family Gryllidae; genus Teleogryllus; species Teleogryllus oceanicus. The sequence continues at coordinate 75,570,863 of CAXIVR010000002.1, read as the reverse complement.
CTTCCACAAAACTCTACTTGGAACCTGACTGGCAGAGTAAATCAGAACTACATAGGGAATACATAGAATTTTGCAAGAAAAGAGGACAAATCCAGCTGCTTACAAACAGTTCTGGGGGTATTCAATGAAAATAATCTTAACTTATTTTCGCCTAAAAAGGACCAGTGCGATCTTTGTTGTGCTCACCAGACAGGCAATCTCTCAGACAATGAATACTCTTTGCATATGACCCGAAAAACTGAGGCAAGGAAGCCAAAAATAGTGATAAATTAGGACCAGCCAGAGTGTTTACTATGGACCTTCAAGCACTTCTGCTTTCTCCCAGACTAAAAGCATCTGCACTGTACTATAAAGCAAACTAAAGGTCCACAACTTTACCATCTATGATTTAAAAGTAACGATGGTTATTGTTACCTTTGGCACGAGTGAAGGTGGACTAACAGCTTCGAATTTGCCAGTATACTCGTGCATTTTATAGAAACTTACGTCCAAAATGATTCAGAAGCCATTTTCTATAGCGACGGATGCACGTACCAGAATCGAAACTCAGTCATGAGTAATGCACTGGCTCATCTCGCCATTCAGAAAGGCATTACAATAGTGCAAAAATATCTGGAGAAAGGTCACACTCAAATGGAGGTGATTCTATGCACTCCACCATTGAAAGGAAGTTAAAAACAGACACATTTATACTCCTGCTGGCTATGTAGAAGTTTGTACTACCGCAAGACAAAATCCTAGACCTTATGTGGTCAATTATTTGGACCACACGTTTTTCAAGTCCTATGATAAACTCTCGTTGTATTCGTCTATTCGACCAGGATTCAAAATTGGGATCCAACAGTGACTGATATCCGGTGTCTCAAGTATGATCCTCCGGAAAATTGAATATAAATTTAAATTCAGCGATATGTGGAAACACTTCCAAGAAGGATGTCAAACATACCCAGCTCATTTACAGTGCTCCTCTCTACAGTTCACCACTAAAGATCAGTGCAGAAAAGTTTACGCATTTGCAACAACTAAAGCTGGTCCTTCCTAAGGATGTGCATTCATTTTATGACACACTGCCTCACATTTGTAATGAGAGAACATGTCCGTGCCTAAAAAATCAGCCGAAAATAAACTTGTTTACAGCGACTTATGACTGTGATTGTGATACTAGCAGTAATAGTAACAATAATAAATGTTAATAAACTGCACAAATGTTTACAGTAATAAACGTTTAATTCAAGCTAACAACATTGTTTCTATGTTTTTAAACACTGTAATTTATTAACATCCAGATTCCAATATTTTGATCAATGTAAAATTATTCATTTCACTTTATATCTGTAACAATGTATCCTTGCAGATGATTTATAATACACTAATAATGCAAAGTTTATTTAAGTATTTAAAAATAAAACATTCATTCATTTCAATTCTTAACTTTGCACTCGTTACATACCTCTTATCTCCATCACTACCAAAAATATGACTGTGAAAACCTCGTAACTCCAAAACCAGCAGACAATTTGAAGTGCATAATAAAGTCTTATGTACCAATGACCGGATACATATTGTGTAGAAACCACTACATTTGACTAATCAGGTCCCCATGTGATTTTATAAGTAGTTTTGTTTCTCCGGTAAAATTTGACCAATTTGAGTTACGAGGTTTTCATTGCCTAGCGACGCTATACTCATTGTTCTCTTTAATTTCTCCTTTGTTTCTGAGATCAATAATATATCGATGTTCTTTTCTCTTTGTAAAGTTGCTAATCCTTCTTCTTTACCATTTAGAGATCTAACATTCCACCCACATATTCTTTACCGTTTTCTCGCGTATTTCTTGTCATATGGTGAGTCCTGCTATGGTTCTGCGGAATTTAGTAATTGATTTGCCTGATAGGACTACTGACCCATAAGCAGTGGTAGGGCTGCTACCTCAAAGCCTCTGGTTGGGCTTGATTTATCTTCGGGATTTCCTTCCCCAGGGGAGGGAAAAACAGACTCCCACCCTTGTCAAACCCATTAATGTAGGTTAAAATGAATAGTTGAAGGAGAAAATAAAGAAGATAAGAAGTTAAGAGGAACAAGAAAAGAATTAAAGTGAAGAAAGTTAAGAAAAGTGAAGATAGAGAAAAGAATGACACCGTGGCCCTCGTAACTAATAGCGTCGGGGTCGAAGATACAGTAAGGGGTCAAGAGAAACCTATTAGGAATGTTAACAGAAATGTAACATTAGTAAGTGGAAGCAATGTTACACTAGTTTGGTGAACCTTTAGCGTTACCCAGGGAACATCATGAAGAGACGGTTCACCGAAGCAGTCATAGATATCTAAAACCTGAAAGCAAGACTTCCTTCCCCCCTTGCCTGCGCTCTGCCTTTGCCCCCATCCTGCCTTCCGCAAAATATAATATCTCTAATTCAATCAAAAAGAACAGCCAGAAAGCTTTGGCAAGAATATAGATTTCTTCATCTTAAGAAAACCTTGAATTACTTAACACAAAAAGTTCATTCTGCTCTTGAACAGAATAGATTCCAAAAATTTCAATATACATGAACTAAGGACTCTCATAACCTTTGGAAAAGACAGACACTTCAATAATACTCCCAACACCTGTCCTCCGATAGATTACAACAAAAGAGCGAAAAATAATAAATCTGTATTATTTTGCAAATAATCTAAAATCAAATCCTGTTACTGACGTATCACTCAATAGCAAAATCATTCATTTCCTCGATAAACAATACCCATATGTGCCTCTACCAATCACATTGTTCCATTCAAGATAACAGAACTAATCAAAAGCGCGAAAAATAATAAATCTGTGGGAATTGACAATTTTTCTGTTAAGGCACTTAAAAACCTTTCTAATCGCAGCATTGCCTCCCCAACAGGCATCTTTAATGGATACCTAAGACTTGGTTATTTTCCCAATGTACGGAAACAAGAAGTAATCATCCCAATTTTAAAACCTAACAAACCCCCCAATGACCCCGCCAGTTACAGGCCTATAAGTCTTCTATCTGTATTATGCAAATTATTCGAGAAATTAATGCTATACTAGACTAAAACTAGACTAAAAGTTTCCTCACTAATAATACTCGCAACATCATCCCTTCCTATCAATTTGTATTCTGATCAAACCATTCTACAGTCCATTGACTCTTAACAATTACTGAAGACATCGCCCAGGCCTTTCACAATAAGAAATCCCTAACAGCAGCTTTTTTGAATTTCGCACAAGCGTTTGATCGTGTCTGGCACCAAGGCTTACTTTACAAATTATGACATATAGGAACTTCTGACTAGTCAACATAATTCACAGTTTCATCGTAAATCGATCTTTCTCAGTCAAATTAAACAATTATATTTCTCCTCCCTCAAAAATCATTGCTGGAGTCCTTCAAGGGCCCCCACTCTCTCTCACTTTGTTCAACACATTCACCTCAAACATACCATACCCGTTCGAGACAAACACACAACCGCGCTTTATGCTGACGACACAGCCATCTATGCAGCGGACTCACAGTTTTCCTCCTCCATACATCACTTGCAAGACGCACTAAACATTTTTCAGAATTGGGCATCTTTATGGAGATGTAATCTAAACCCATCCAAATCTGGAGATAAAATATTCACTCTTCAGCACATCCACAATCCCACTCTCATATATATATATATATATATATATATATATATATATATATATATATATATATATATATATATTAATAAAGCACAGGTCGCACTTTTTAAATTATACCCTTTAATAAGCAAAAAGTCAACCCTTAAAACAGATCTCTCCCTATTACTGTACAAAACTGCCATTCGTCCCATAATTACATATGCATGCCCGATCTGGAGAGGAGGTGCACTTTCGGCACGAAAAACTCTACAGACATTCCTAAATAAAATTCTTCGCACTGCTGTCAACGCACCTTGGTACGGGTCAAACAAGCAACTCCACAGAGAATTTGTTCTTCACACGATTGATATCAGTTACCAATCAATTTTTTTTGTTCCTTACCATCCTCCCCTGCAACTTCCATATTCAACCTAAGAAAAACATATAACCAATACCAAAGAAACAAATCTAGATTCGCAAAGAACAAATTTAAATCACCGTAAAAAATGCATGATTTCACAAACTTTTTACTTTCTTTTCTTCCTGTAATTATCCTATTCTCCCATACATTTTAGTATAAAAAACTATTGATTATTGAGGTCACCAGTAGGAGTATAATCGCTCTCATGTAACAGTACTATGCTAGGTTATAGTTCAATACATCTTATAAAGCACTTAGTTCGCTATACAAGATAATTAAATTTTTTTAAAAATTGAAGAAAAAACTAAAACTATGATATATGACTAAAATTATAAAAGTATATTGTTAAAGCATTTACAATGCAAGTAAATATCTACACATTAATTTTTTTAAACTTCATTTAAAACTTCATGACTAATAGTCTATATAAATAAAAATGAATCGCCAAAATGTTTGTAAGCGCATAACTTTCAAACAACTGCATTTTAAAATCTCATCATATGAAAAATGAATGTGGGAATGAGACAAAAAACTGTGAGAGATCTTCAGGGAAAGGAAAAAGAGGAAAAGTAAGAAAGGTGAAAAGAGAGAGACAAAAGAGAGAAAGGGGAAAGAGAGAGGGGAAAAGAAAATGGGAACAACAGAGGGAAAGAAAGAGAGAGAATAAAAGAGAAAGGAATAAGAAAGAATGAAAGAGAGGATGAAAGAAAAATGAAAGTAAGAGAGAGGGGGAAAAAGAAAGGAAGAGAGACGGAGAAGTCAGGGGGAAAGGGGAAGAAGGAGAAAAATAAAGTGAAAAAGAGGGAGGGAGAGAGAAAGAGGAAAGAGAGAGAGGACAGGGCAACGTCTGCCGGGTTCTGCTAGTTTCTAATAAAAGTTTGTTGATGCTGCCTTCCTTTTAGAAATTCATTTTGTGCTTGACGATTTGAGGGATCTTCAATGCACAATTCATCATACAGCCGAAGATCCACATCAACATTATCATCCTAATTTTTTATCACTTTTAGAGAGACAAGTTAATGCACTGGAGAACATCGCCGAGCGTTTACAAAATAATTAATAATTTTAAATTTTGTTGTTGTTTTTGCCATTGCTTTTATGCTAATATAAACTCTAAGTGCAGCTGTTTTAATTGAATTGATTAAGCATGACTTTTAAGCAGTGTGTGTTTTCAGTAATATATTTCAACTATATCTAGTGAGAAAGAAAATAAAAAACTTCGAGTTTGAAAAAAATAACTAAAACAATTAAATATAACAAACTATAAAAATACATTATTAAATCATTGACAACCCAATCAAATATGTACAGATTAATTTAATTTAAAAATGTATGAATAATAATTTCTAATAAAAGTTTGCTGATATTGCCCTCCTTTAGAAATTTGTTTTGTGGTCGACAATTTGTGAGTTCTTTAAGATCCACATCATCATACACTCCAAGATCCACATCAGCATCATCATCTTCGTTTCTTATGTCTGGTAAATTATGAAAACGACATATGTTATAAAGAACCAAATAATGCAATGGCCGGTATCTTAGCAAGCATCTGAACCTCATTTTCAAAACACCATTGCATATTTCTACAATGCTTCGGACCTGCCAGTGATGGGTGTTGAACCTTTCCTCGGGAGTATTAGGTTGAGGATTTGAAATTTGGGTGTGCAGCCATGGCCTTAGAGGATACCCAAAATCTTCTAAAATAAAATATCCCCTATGGCCTCTTTCCTGCAGGTTCTTCGTTAAATTTTGTATATTGCTATTTCTCCAAATAAATGAATATTTCCAAATAAATGAATACATGAAATAATAAGTGGATATTTCCTGGAAATTTGACATTTACATTTAGAATGCGAAGATGTGAGTCACATATCAACTGCACATTAAGGGAATGGTAGTTCTTTCGGTTAACATATAAGTGTTCAGGGTTATCTTCATCTGTGATTTTTGGAGGCCATAATGCTAAATGTGTGCAGTCCACACAACCAAACATTCCAACAATGTTATATTTTTCAAAAAAAAATTGTCTCAGTGCATTTAGTGCCTGTAAATTCCGGGGGAAATGGAACCACGAATTAAATATTTCAGGGTTCTTTAAAGCTTCAGTAACATTATGAATTGCTCTAGAAGTAGTAGACTGTGACATAGCCATAAACAATTTTTGCTATGTATGACTTGGTACCAATCAGTGCCATAAAAATTTAAAGTTAATAAAACTTGAGTTTTGACACTACCTTCACTGCTCTTCGTTGCCTGTTTTAAATGTGGCGTAAGGATATTAATAATGGTATTGGCCACGTCTTTAGACACAGAAAATTTTTCACAAACTTCCTATCTGATATCATATATTTCAAACGGATTGTATTTATGACAAAACACTTGTGGACCACGTTCAACAGCTTCCTCTGCAATTCTCCATTTTCTACATCTGCTAAAATACATATTTTATCGAAATTAGCCATTGTCCGAAACTTGTTAATCTAAGATGAGGTTAGGATATTAAATACCACAACATGATATCGCATATGATTTTGTAATTCGAATGGTGAGATACCTTTCCAGTGAAATCAGACGTAAACTCTTCGGATTTGCTGGAAAACGAATCTCGCGAATACAACGACGCGTTTCTATTACGAATTGACGTCATTTCGTACGCGAAAGAGCATTCGAATTTCTAGAATAGATCCTGGTTTTTTTTTCCACACACTACGAGTATCCACAAACATGGCGACACCCGTGGGTTTTCGATCAGGAAAACGACCTGCGGGCGCGATATTAAATTGTTTCCTGAATGCACGCTGGGTGGCAATGAACGAACGGGCGTTGGAAAAGTACGTCGCCATGAGGAACCTGCCCTCCCGTCCTCTCCATGGCCGTTACTAAATTATCCGTCCAAACAAGCTCAAACCGGGAGCAGTAGCTCAGTGCATCGTGCTCAATGCACTGCAGCGCCTCTGACCGAGAGGTCCTAAGTTCGAGTCCTAACGGCGGCAGGATTTTCGGCACTAGCTTTCCAGCTAGAACAAATTCAGTCATTGCCTGGAGGAGATTTCTTGCGGCCGGCTGCTCTGATCGGTACTTTTCCGTGGTTTCTCCGATCAACACCAGGCGAATGCCAGAGCAGTACCCAAACAAACGGGCCATGGACCGCGCGCAATCTCTTCTTCCTTGTCCTAGCCTCACCCCTTAAACTTGCACTAACATGTACTACACTACCACATATTCCGGAGACCGGTCGGGATCTTAGAGCTTGCCCGGCTGGGCGGTGCCCTGCTGGTGGGAGAGTCCTGGTTAGGGAAACCCTACTAGCCGACGGTAGGTCGGCGCCGGATCTCGCCATCCAGTGGGAAGATCACCGCCATCTCCAGAAAAAACATGCTCTACACTAACGGGACTAATGACCAACTCCCGTTGACGCGCCCGGAAACACGAAAAATCAATCAATCAACAGCGTTAATCTGCGCCATTTCGAATGCACACAATGTGCATTACACTCTCAATGTTTAACGGCCGCTGTGTGGCGCGTTTCAATTAAGAAGTTCCCGCGCCGCACCTGAACAAAATTGAAGAGATAATTTTTTGTCTTAAACAAAAACTATTCATAATTAAATTTGTTCAAACAATTGGCCACCCTGACCAGGATTCAAACCGGTCTCCTAGTTTGCGCCAAATTGTTCTAACCATTAATGGAGACGACCAAAATTTTGAGCATTATGATATATTACCAATTATGATAAATATAATTGTCTCCACCCTGCCAAATTTTTGGACGCAATTACTCTCAGAAATATGTTTCCAGCGGTAAAGAAATCCAAGTTGTGACCATGTTAATGAGTAACAAATGTATTTTAAAAATTGAATTTGTTCCAAGAATCGGCCACCCGGAACTGGATTTGAACCCGAGTATTCTGCTTTAAACCAATTACTCTAGCCACTAAGCTATCAAAACGACATAGTATTTGACCACTTTCACGGCCCTGATATCTTACCTATTATGATGTCCAAAAAAGGCGACAGTTTGGTGACAATTATAAAAATATGTTCAAAAAATCAGATCTTTAAAAGAGTTTCATTTGTTGAAAAAACGAGTCATTTTTGCGTAATTTTGCTTGACATTAATGCAATTTATAAAAAAAACATTTTCTCACAAATCACTCCAAATTTTGTTTTAATTTGTTTTGCATAGGTAAAACAAGGGACGCTTTAAAGAATGACGCAGTTCTCATTTTCTGAATGTTCTCTCTGAATGTTCGAAAATTGCAAATTTTGAAATAATGCGAGAAAGTATGAGCTGCTGTAGCACCACGAGATTCATTAGACTTTCTCTTAGAGATAAAATTAATATGCACGTCAAAACGCATCTATTTAATTTCTCAAAACTTACTCTCATCTCAAATCGTTTCTATTAAGATAACTATGTTTCTTATGAGATATTATTAAGTGGAATTTCGCTAAACAAATTCCAAAACAAAAATGTAGTATCATCTGTAATATAGACAATAAGATTATGTACTGACAATTTATGTATTGATTGGTTAGTGATTATTGGATTGATAGATATCGAGATATCGATTATTCGATTGATTAAATGGTTATTGATTAATGCGAATAGTGTCATCATTGACCAGGCTTTATGCAATTGGGCCACTTAACAGGATCGTCAAGAAAAATCTGCGCCATATTTTTCCCCAATGAATTTTCGATGACGGATTTTTTTTTAAATCATTCATGTTTAGCTTTTATGACTAAATTTTTAATTGCAGTTACTAAACTTGTCTTTTATCTTAAAAACTTTATTTTCTCTCCTGAGTAGTGGACACTAGCATTATTGAACTTGAATTATTACATTTTCTTCCCTATATTGTGTAATTCTTTCTCTTATCTATGTGAATAGTATCTTTTAAAATCTAATAATATATTATTGATATACTTTGGTTCGATAGATGGCTAAATAATGACACCTCTAATACCTAGTGTTAGTTTTTATTTGCAATTCGAGAACACAAAGGGTTTGATTTACAATTCGCGAACTGTTTTCAGTAAACAGAAGCTTACCTAAAACCTTCACAGGTGTCAACGACAGAAACGAAAATAGTAAATTTCGTTTTATGTACTCTGTGTTGTCAGAAGGTGTGAATGTTTGCAGTGAATCCGCTTAAGGGGAAGACAGGTCACCCGCAACTGCGGATGAAAGACGATGCGTTGGAGGGGAGGGGAGTCGCTGGTGGGCGGCCCGGCCCAGCCGCGTGGCGGGCGGGGCGGGGTGGGGCGGGGCGGGCGGTCCGGTCGGCCGGCCGGCCGGGCGGGCAGCTCGCGGCGTCAGCGACCTGGGCGCGCTGGGCGGCAGTGGGGCGGGCGCGCGGCCGCTGCTGACGAGCGGGCAGGGCCCGCCCATCGGCGCGGCCGCCGACCCCGCCGACCCCGCCCTCCGCCACCCCGCCGCCGCACCTCGGCTCCCACGCCGCCGCCGCCCGGCCCAGCGCCGCCCACCGCCGCGCCGCACCGCACCGCGCGGGGTCACGGCCGAGCGCGGATCTCAGGCCTCGCCCGCGGACGCCCTCTGGCGACGGCCGCCGCTGCGCCGCCCTGCGCTCCAGCACGTGGCCGCCCGGCCAAGTGGCCATTGGTTCCTCCTTTCACCCTCATCATTACCCACCACTTATTCAATATTCCTGCTAAAAGGCAGGACGCCTTGCCTAAATGGATCTATTACAATTTAAAAAATGAGGCGTGTATTTATACGTTTAAATATAATCATCAAAACTAGGGATCTTAGTTACAAATTTAAAAAAATATGAGGCGTGTATTTAATACGTTTAAATATAATCATCAAAACTAAAGGAACAAGGGGTGGGCCTTAGATAAAATTAATTCTGCAGTGACATATTTTATAGGCGGAGGAAACACGTATGGAACTTCTACCTAAGGATCTATTATATAGTGTCTAAAGATATATTACATTACATGATTTGATAACTCGTAAACCGTTTACCCAGGTTGCAAATATCTCAGTCTACTTTATATCTAATTAGTAATTACGATTTAATAAATTATATTGTCTTTTATGATTGAAATCACACAGCTAAAATACCTGTAGTTCCAATAGTGTCATTATGAAATAACCAAAGCTATAAAAAAGTCTTCCGAAGAAGCAAACATTTTATTATAGTTAACCACTTCGATTTACATACTTTCATAATTACACGCTTTTCATCACTTTTTAAAAATATTTCAAGCTATAACTGTCTGAAACAAATTAGATTATCACAGTTATAGTGCCTGTGTCGACCTTCGACTTATACAAGAACCCTGTAAAATTTTTCTTTCCCTCTTAGAGTTTTTATTGATTTTTTCACCTTTAAGTGGGATACTAAAACATGGATATTGTGAAACAAGATAATTTACAGCTCCTCGTTAAAATATATCTACCAAACTCGTGTCTCTGCTCTCTAGCTAATTTATTGTAAAAAATATTGTTCATATAACCCTTTCGCATGAAATTCGAATCTTTGGAACCGCTATCAATTCTAAATTACTGACTGTTAACACAAGAATCTTTTGTTAACCATCATCGTCTCTATGTTGGCTGGTTGGGTAAAAGTCTACTGCAGGAATCTAAAGAGTGGCTTCCCTAAAAAGATTCAAAGGATTGAATGGGAAGTACGGCCTGCTGAGTACTATGGTATATGAAATTACTTAATTGTACTGAAGGAGAACGTGTGATGAATAACAAACATTCTGTTTTTTGTATCAAAAACTAGAACAAATTTCTAAACATTTACGTAATTTGTTCATAATAATTGTAAAAAGGAATTATGTGAGTTTTCAGATCAATTTCTGAAAAAGCATGACTAAATCGTTTACTAAGATAACTTTACTAAGATTGAAAGCATTATCTTTTAAAGTTTTGAATACATAATTAGCGTTTTTTTTTAATTTAAAAAATAAGGATTGAGAGGGAACCAAATATAATACTTTAGTGCTTACCGTAATTTGCTCTGGTATGTTGTTGATACCCATTCCACGACACTTTGTCCACCTTATATTCCCCACTGTTCTAAGGTCCACTTTAATTCGGTCCACAGACATTTTGTTCACTTCTTTCTGTCCATAAATAATTCGTCCACTGTATATAATTTCCTTACTTTTGGCATTTTCTTTGAAGTCCACAGAAATGGATGTTCACAATTTAAATAATGTACTTTGTTGTGGTTTTCGCGGTAATTAGTAAGAAATTACTTTGGCAATGGCATCTTTACTTCGTTTGTACAAAAACAAGATACAATTATTTATAAAATGTATGTATCACTTCCATTCCTTCAGCAGAAATAGAAAAATCTTATTGACGTTAGAAAATCGAGATATCTGCAAGCGAGATATCTCTGTCACCAATAAAATGTAATGATCACATTCATGTATGTTTCCATAAGGTCAGCACATTCATATTGAAAATGAAGATTAAGTTCATGCAAAGAGTGACAGGAATCAAAAAGAGGGCCGAACAACACCCACTCCTGCATGCGTAATAAGAGAAGAAATACCTGGTATGGAAGATCAGGAAGTACTGCTGAATTTACCGGAAATAACTTATTACGCAGTGTCAACCGATCACAGAATCTAGGCCTCTACTGCCTCAATCACTTCGAGAATGAACAGTAATATCACCGTACGATTTTAGCTTAAGCAGAGAAGCATTTTTATAGTGAAACACAAAAATTATTTTGGTTAAAATACACAATTTTTCCTTAATTTATTGTTTGTTACCAGAAAAGATGAAGTATACATTAATCTTTGAACGTCTTAAAAATGCAGTTGGGGTTTTTTACCTTACTTTGTAACGTTTGACTTCGAAATGAGTGTTATTAACTCAGTATGAATCGTATTACTTAATAGCACAGTAAGTGGATGCTTATACCATTTTTGCAAGATATTTGGCGGCAAGTTGTAAACTTAGGACTGATGGTACGTTGTTTCATCGAAAATGTCATAAGAAATTACATTTAGCGACTGGTGTGCCTTCCGTTCATACCTCTCGACAACATCGAAAAGGTGTTTGATTATTTGTTAGAAATAAGCTAACACGATGTACAAGACCTTATGGCATACTTTGAAACAACATATATAAGGGGACGTCCTGCAAGAGGAAAGAGGAGGGCAGTGACGCCTCGGTTTCCTCCGCAATTATGGAAAGTATATGAGCGAGTGTTAAATCTAGCAGAAAGCACAAATATGTTTTTTTAATTGGTTTATTTAAAGTCGCTTCAACATCTAAGGTCATTAGCGACCACTATTGCTGTTAATGGTATGGTAACTGTGTGGATGAAACGATATGGTGATTGATGATAAGGGTGAAAGGACGAACACAAATACAACCATGCCCGAGGCGGACTCGAACCGCGACCCTTCGGTCCGGCTACGACACTACTGCCTTAGCGATCTCGGCTACCGGGCCGGCACAAATCGGAGAAGCACAAATAAGTTTGTGGAGGGCTGGCACACGAAATTTCAAGAGCTGATTGTGACACATCATGCAACAACATGGAACGTTTGAGACTGGAGAGGAAGATGAAGGGGGTAATGAAATCATCTTATTACGACTTGCTGGAGGTTTTAGACAAATCAAGTATCCCATTAGAAAATCTTATATTATAAATAAACGTCAAATTGAAAATATTGTAGACCGATATCAAGAATATGCCGAAAATAATATTGTAGATTTATATTTGCGCAGCATTAGCTACAGAATGAAATTTAATATGAAGAGAGCTACACAGAAGTATCAACCATTTAATTGTATAATATTGTAATCAATAAAAATGTATTTCTTTTACAATGAACTATAATTATTGTGGATTAAAAATTCATAAAATCATGGACGCAATGTTAGTGGACATTTCAATACGAAGAACATCGATGCACAGTGAACCATTCTCATAAGTAGACGTAAAAAATGGGGATGAAATTTTTATGGACCTCCCATGTTTCTGGACAAAAATTCGAAGTGGACTAAAATGCATAGTAGGCGTCAATAATTTGAACGAAATGTTTCTCGGAAATGTGTCTTGGGGTCGTTGATTCCACGTAGAAACGAACTTCTTTTACGAGAAAAGCGATTGAGTTAAAAATGTAAAATGTATGAATAGTTACTTTTTCGTAGTTCACCTTGACCTCCTCTTCGAATATCCACTCCGAAGATGCTTGTCCAGAAACGCGGCCGTTCATCTTTCCCATTTTTTCCTCCTGCCAAAATAGCGACCGCAGGGATACCGGAAACAATAGAGCGGTCAATGAACTCACAGTTCTTGTTTACATCGCATAAATCTAATTCCTTTTATTTGCTGGTCTGTACCGATCAATCAGAAGTCGTTTATTTATGCCCATCCATTTCCATACAAACGAGGTGGCCCAAAAGGCAACGGGAAGGGCCCGCCTCGCAACAGGTATTCGCGTCTGCTCCTGATCATCGACTCCAATTTTACGGCCGTCATTAAACGCACGTTGGCAAAGCGACCGGTGCTGCGCGACGCCGCAGGTCGTCGCCACCGCGGCGGGGCAGGGCGGGGCGGGGCGGGGGGGCGGGCACGCACCTGCAACCGGGCGCCGACCCGGTCGGACGGATGGACGCACGGCGGAGCGCCTTGAGCCGCACGATGCGCGGCGCCTCGCCCTCGCTGCTGGCGCTGTTGCTGGCGCTGCTGCTGCTGCTGGCGGCCGCGGCGGCGTCGCCCGCCCGCGCGCGCTCCGCGCTGCCGCGCCTGCCCGCTGTGCCCAACGTGGTGCACCCGCCCGTCCCTGACGGTGAGTGCGCGCGCGCGATCGGGGCTCGCGAAATAGAGGGGGCGATACATTCAGGTCTTAATGTAGCCCAGTACTTCTTATATATTAAGATGATGTGTTTTATAAAATATTACTACATTAATGGAATACAAATAATTATATATTATACTGATACCTTTAGGTCTTAATGTAGCCCAGTAATTTTCAACAAGAACACGTGAAATATATTAAGATGATGTGTTTTATAAAATATTACTACATTAATGGAATACAAATAATTATATATTATACTGATACAGGGAGACATGTGCAGGAATTTTATTTATGGTAAATATATATGTATTTGGCGTCATTGGGTCGGTAGTCCGACTTCGCCGGCCAGCTACTGGTGTCCCCCATACCTGGTCTCAGTTAAATCCCCATGCTTGAGGGTAAGAGCGACATGAAGCGAACATGACGTATTCTCTTCACAGTAATTAGCAAGATGAGCTTTTGAGCTTTTCTTCGTCTCGCAGCTATAGATACAGGAACGATTTTAAAGGAAAGCTACATCTCAATTTTTGCCGCGACCGGTAATCGAACCCGATACCACAGTACGGGACGCTGTGGTACGCTGACCATGAGCCATCCCATATTTATATATATATATAAATATATATATATATATATATATATATGTGTGTGTGTGTGTGTGGAGTGTGAGTGAGGTGTGTGTGTGAGTGGAGTGAGTGTGTAGAGTGTGTGAGTGTGTGTGAGTGTGTGTGAGTGTGTGTGGAGTGTGAGTGAGTGTGGAGAGTGTGAGAGTGTGTGAGCTGTGTGAGAGTGGACGAGTTGAAGGAGTTGTCAGATGTGCGAGAGGTGTGAGAGTGTGGGAGGTGTGAGAGTTGAGAGTGTGTGAGAGTGTGTGAGAGTGTGAGTGTGTGTGGTGTGTGAGTGTGTGTGTGGAGTGGTGTGTACTGGTGTAGAAACTTAATAACCGCTTTGTTTTAATTGATATGGTAAAAGTATTGTCCTACAATGAGTGTCATAAGATCAGCTTACAACTTTAAAAGAATGCCCACCCCATTAGGAACAATTTGACACATTTACAAACACCCCACCTTGGATACGAAGGTTCCAAAAGGAATTTTGAAGAACGACAAATGGACTATTGCAAATTATTTCTGCAATTCTTTGCATTCACATTTCTACGACTACGTTCTTTTTTTTCCTTCTGAATGTATTTACAAAGCAGTATATTTGCATTGGTGTTAAAATAAATTATATATTTTTTAGTCGATAGGTATGATGATCGAATTTTAATCTATGTGCGCTTTTGTGAAAGTGAAAACGATTTATTCTTGCTGAGGAACTGTCAGCCTTTTCTCGCGTG
Organism: Teleogryllus oceanicus; assembly: GCA_964035755.1. Classification (NCBI taxonomy): domain Eukaryota; kingdom Metazoa; phylum Arthropoda; class Insecta; order Orthoptera; family Gryllidae; genus Teleogryllus; species Teleogryllus oceanicus. The sequence continues at coordinate 75,555,675 of CAXIVR010000002.1, read as the reverse complement.
TGTTAGTTGTCCATATCCCACAGCGCTCCTGCGGCCAGAAGAAGAAACATTTTTAATGGAATTACTCAGCGCAAGGAAGGGCATATTTCTAATTCTTAACCGTGTATATTCTGCAGCCCCAGATTAAGCCACGGTGGTCAGACTCTTGAGGTCTGCCGAGTAGTTTTTAATAAGTGTTCACTAGGAGTCACTGCGATCACCGGGTGAGCTGAATGAAATTTTCCCAAGAAACACTAACAATTTCGCCTATTTCATTTCAATTTGAGAAGAGAATGTACGAATAATTTTCAATTCCGTCGGAATTATTAAATAACTCTGGTTATCTCGGGAGTCACATTAACTAATTCTTCGAATAATATGGGATTTTGCAAGTCGTTACTTAGTTGTATGGACTTGGAAGAATACGTAGGTACGGTGGTATATGGAGAAGTCTTGTTCCATAGTATGATTGGCAATCTACTACTATGTGTGTGCTTTAATTGCTAGAATAACGAAGAATCGCTTGCGATATATACTACTTGCGATATATAGTACTAATACTAATTGTGGTGTTTGCAAGTAGTGATATATACAAAAGCAATAAATTTGTTTATATTTCGTCAATTTTATGCATTCACAGAAATTGGAATTTGTTACCTGCGTACTGAGTTCTCATTTTAAACTTAGATTCTCAGTATACATTTAGTATTTTCCTTGCCTATTATGTTGTATTCTTCTCGTGAAAATATATACGAGTCAGTAAAAGAATTGATTAAGAGTTGTTGCGATCATATTCTCGCAAGTCACGTCATTCCTGAACGAATCGTTTAACACGCGATACCTAGTGTGCGCCGTGCCAACTTCGTGGAACGGCTCCAAGTTATAAGCAATGAAAAGGTTCATTTTGGAGTTGCTGTAGATACATGGTTTCAATTTAGAAATGTGCCAAGGAATAATGTTCTCCTCTCCTGAGCCGCTGTCTACACGCGTCTGTATCAACTTCAGCAACGTGACACTGGGCGTGCGCGATGTAACTCGCTAGCAAGTTGATTAGAACGAGTCCGGGCATTGGCGGGGCATCTGGAGCCCCGATTTATTCTCACTCCTTGGGCTGGCGGAAGCCCGTGTGAATGGAAAAACCGTACCGACAGATATTTATTGTTTCATCCCAAGTCCGTGCATGTAATTTAATTTCTTGAATGTTTCATTTCAAGTAATTTATGCAATTGAATTCTTTGCATTGCCTCCTCTTAAAAAGTTCACGAGTTGATCTTGCCTTAAGAAGTATGATTGACCTCAACCCATGGGGTTTGGTTTCCCGAACTTTTCTAGATGGGTGGTTATTAAAAGATGGTGGCTGTGCACCACTCCTCCCAAGGAGATGGTTAAAACTCTAAGTGCAATATCCGGCCAGCCGCATGTTTCGTTCGTACAGTGTTCCTTTTTGTTCACAGGAGGAAGACCGGCGAGAGGGTCAAGTGATCGAATTTGCAACCACATTTGTCTACCGTGCTTTTTACCGAATAGTCGAAAACGGAGAAAGAGAGGGAATGATGGTGATTCTCGTGGAGAATGACAGGCGAATGTGTGAAATTATGAAGGCAATGGAACATTTAGAGGTTCTAGAAAGGACAAGGGCACTGCAAGTATCTCCCGCGAATCCGTTCAACATATATTGCGTACGGCGTGATCAAATTCGAAGATGGTATCCGGCAGGTGCTTTAATTGATAAGTAACAGAATGACTGAAGATTACTTTATTGTAATATCTGAAAATATAAGTACAATTTTGCGTTTGCTCTTGAGATAATTCGCTAATCGCTGATCCACCTTCCTGTCACTCGTTCATGGGTTTCGCGTAGGTTTGGAAACACCGTTTCCTGTCTTTACTATCAAGAACATAACGATCCATGCTCTTCCAAAACACATGCATGAACATTGTTTTGTTTTCTAGCATAAGACAAGCAGTGGCAAATAATGTTTCAAAGATGCATTTATTTATTTTTAGTTGATATAAAAAACTGTGTATGATGTTCAGAAGAAGAAAAAACACATTTAAATGTTCGGGCGGTAGCTCAGTGCATCAACTTATGTCGCTGCAGCGCCTCTGACCGGGAGGTCCTAGGTTCGAGCCCTGATGGCGGCAGGATTTTCGACACTAGCTTTTCAGCTAGGTCGAATTCAGTCGCTGTCTGGAGGAGAATTCTAGCAGCCGGCTGCTCTGATCGGTAGTTTTCCGTGGTTTCTCCGATCAACACCAGGCGAATGCCGGAGCAGTACCCTACCAACCGGGCCACGGACCACACGCGATCTGTCCTTCCTCTTCCTTGTCCTATCCTCTCCCTTACGCACACACAACTACACTACCACATATTCGGAGGCCGATCGGTGCTTAGAGCTTGTCCGCTGAGGCGGGCCCGCTGGTGGGAGAGTCCTGGTTAGGGAAACCCCACAGCCGACGGTAGGTCGGCGCCGGATCTCGGCATCCAGCGGGGAAGGTCACCGCGCATATTCCGGAAAAAACATGCACTACGCTAACGGGACTAATGACCAAAGCAGTTGACGTGCCCGGAAACACGAAAAAATCAAATCAAATCAAATCAAATCTCAATGAGTCATAGAAAACTGAACAAAACCTCTGGTTTACCATGGCCAACTCTGGTAGACTCTCTAAAGTTTACCACGGCCGACAATCTAAAGCGGACCGTGGGTTTACCGAACTTGTGACATTACTAGTTTCTCCAGGCGCATTCAGGTAGCTGCGCGGGGCCGCCTGTGGTCAGAGGCCCCACCCCCGCGTCCCTCCCCCCCGCGCCGCTCGCGCAGGCGCATTCAGGTAGCTGCGTGGGGAAGGCGCGTTTGGGCCCCCCCCCCTTGCAGAGATGCGGCAGCTGGCGGAGGCGGCGGCCGCGGCGCTGGGCGACGACGACCCCGAAGTGCGGCCCGCGCTCTTCCAGGGCGACATGGCCATCACCAACGAGGTGAGCTTCCATCCCACACCGCCCCAACCCCGTGGCCTCCGCAGCATCGTTGTCTGGGAGTTCCCCAGCGATCAAGCCCAGACGGTAGCGGAGACAGCTTCGAAACTATGTCGAATTCATCCGAGTCTGGAAGAAGAATCCCAGTGGCCGGCTCCTCCGATCGCTAGTTCTCCGTGTTTTCTCAGAGCAATAACAGGAAAATGCTGGAGCAGTATTCTAGCAAATGAGTCATGCACCGCGCGCGATTTTTCTTTCCTTGTCCTTATCCCCTCCATTCCCTTAATCGCGCAGTTACACATGCATGCATTGGTAGCACACATATTGGGAGACTAATCGGGAGCATAAACCTTGTCCCGACTGAGGCTGTGCCTCGCTGGTAGAGATTTCTGAAGGGTGGAATCTCTTCAAAGCTGACATAGGTCGGGGCCAGATCTCACGTTCCAGCGGTAGAGGAACATGTTACGTCACAGGATATAACATGCCTTTCGCAATTTTTGATTTGAGGAGTTGACGCGACCAGTGACTATACTCGTGCTCACCGGGGAACATGCACGAATAGGTGATGTTTGAAGTTCTTAAATCAGGCTTAAACAGGCTTTGAAATGCGGTTACAAGTTCAGGATTTACTATTTTATTTTACGTTTAGCAATTTTTTAAGTAAATACTGAAAAAGCTACACGCAGATCACGGTTGATACGTGCCAGTCAACATTCGATTAGAGCTTCTTTTCAGAAGTTAACGAATTTGACGAACATTCTGAGAGCTATTGTATATCAGCACGAATTGTTGTACTAACACGGGATGTCGCCTACTGTGCGTAGTGGTTTTCGGGTGGAGGGAGTTCACCCTTTCAGTGCGCCAGTTGCCTATAAGTGCTACCTTCATCTGAGCACTGCCTGTGTGCCCGCATGAACGTATTGATGCTTGATTCTATGAAAAATTTATTTTATTCTGCGGTGTAATGAACAAATTAATCACCGCGCAAAGCTCAAGCTGCATTCAAATTTCGCCAGTTCTTCGTAAGCTCTCTTGGCTGCTATGAGGCATGATCATAAGTACATATAGATGCTTGTCGCTACTAACTGGGACCAAAATACTTTAGAGGATGTCGCTGCACAATCACGTGAATAGTGACTGTATCAGAGAAGAAAGATAGAAAGTTGGGTTTTATGCATTGGTTTCTAATGGTTTAAAGATGTGCTCTCAAAAAAGATTTCTCGGCAAAAACGTCTCCACAAACAATAAATTAAAAACCGACTGAGTTTTATAAAATGTGGCGTTAGTGAAACGACGTATGGCGGTAGAATTTTGTGGTTTCAGCAGGTCGCAATTCGGTTTCGCAGTTTGAGTGAGTGGAGTGTAGAATGGGCAGCAAACTGTTTCTCCCATTCTACACCCCACCTGCACCCTTCCTGCACAACGAGAGTTTGTGCTACGAGAGTATGTGAATCGCCCGCCCGCCCGGGCAATCGCGTGCTTCGGACCTCGAGATCTGCAGAGGCAGCAGAATTAAACATCCCTGGCTCCGACATGTGCTAGGGATGTACAACTTTGGTGATAAGGGAGAATTACAAGATCTTTATTGTAAAAGTACAATTACAGGTACAACCCTCAAGTACAATTAAATTTATTATCAATTAGTAAAATATTCCAAAAATAAATTTATTCCAAAGAACATATGTCCTAGTGCAAAATTATTATGTAAAAACAAATGAAGAACAAATATAAAATACCTCCGGCAGGGGAGGGCAACGCTGAAGAGATAAAATCGAGCTCGCTTTTCCTGCGGCAGAGGAATGTCCGGGCTGCGCCCACGTACGTGAGAGTTCGGGGAACACATCAGTCGTAACCTTCGACACACATGCCGTTCGATTCCGAGAACGCAGCGAGTCTAAACGACTGCAGGAAATCCCAGAGGAACTAAGTTAAATTCCTTCTTTGGTCATGGACCAATGGAAATAATTGCAATTAGCACAATATTTCACCTGGTGGTCCCTTCAGGGTCTCCTCAAATTCGCTTCGCGAAGACTAGAAAAAGCGGTTTAAAAAAAAGTCTGAAATTAAAGGGAAGTTTGATATGGAAAAAAATATTAAATTCAGTATTAAATAATCTGAAATGTGTATTGTATTCATTATAAAGAAAAAAAAATAATATGGGAGATTGATCTCGTCCCGTAATTTTTTATGGGTTACCCACTAGTTTAATTACTTAATTAGATAAGAGAAGGTGACACAGAATGAATTGACTCGGAAAATAAAGTAAAAATCCAGATTTGTATAGATTATTTAAGTGTGAAATCACAAGTGAACTGATGCAAAATATTAAACACAAAAATTACATTTATATATTTGCCTTTTGAGTTCTGAGCCACTGATAATATTACTATTTTCCATTGCGGTGCTTAATGATTACAATATTGGTATCATAATTAATTGTAAAAGAGTCATAATGAACCTCCGTAGCAGTTACGAACTTCCCATGAGAGAAGAATTAATACTCGTAAGGCTGCAGATTGTAGTGATCTATCCTCATACATAATAATTTTGAAAAGAAACCGGTTGATCCGGGTTTAGGGTGGCACGGTTCCTATGGTTCCTTTTATGATTCATTATTTCTCGCGATTCCTATGTTTATAGTTGCGCGGTTTACTAAAACAACTGCATTATTTATGTTCAATGTTAAATGAGAAGAAGTTACCTGATAATTTGTTGGCGTGGAATTGTGTGTATTTTCGCATTTCAAGTCTTCTTCAAATAGGTTTGTGTGTCTACTGATATGGAAGGTATGAATTTTCTTTAAAGTGAGTGTTCCTTTAAAATAAATTATCTTAAAAGTGAGGAGGTATATAATACAGCGTGAACGCCGGAGCGACAGCGGAGGCGCGAACTAGGTTCAAGAGCGAGGGCCGGAAGGCCCTCGCGAACGTAGCACGTTGGATCCGTCGGGTAGCGACGTGCGGTAGCGGTTTTCACTTGGTGAAAAAAGAATTGTGTATGTTATAAAATTAAATTTGTAGCGTGAAAAATACGAATAATCAGTTCACTTAATGAGAGTACGTTGCTACGGATATATATACGTATAGGGGCTTCGGAGCAAGGGGTAGCTATTCTCCGATATACCTTTATTTTAAATAATTATATTTATTGCTGTAACATCATGAACTTAACTACACGCGACTACTACGTATAAACAAGGATTCAGTTCATGAGTCGATTCTCTTCTAATGAACCGAGTCAGTGGATCAAAGGAACCGTGCCACCCTAAACTCGGATTTACCAAGAAACCACATATTGGTGTGCGAAATTATGATAAAACGTAGATTAGATAACGTGTAGAACTATAATTTAGTTGGCCGAAGCTTTCAGAGGCGTGATATAAATGGCCCGGTTCATTACCTTCGTAGTAGGTACCAACCTTCGACTCCTGTAAGCCGCGCTCCAGGTGTGTTCCAAAGACGACTGCACCTACCGAGTTCCCAGGAATGGATACGGCGTCGGAAGTGAGAGGGCTGCGCCCGTGGTATCACGCGGCTGCCGTCCAGTGGTCGAATCAATCCCTCCGTTCCGTCAGCTGCATCGTCCAGTCCAAGCCGATTGTCATTTATGATGGTAAAGCCCTGTTTGCGCGATTAATGGCTTGCGCTCTGGCGGTCTCTTTTACGCAAGTTTAGGTCCTCATACGCACCCGAGAAGCGCTCACGACAACCATCGACGTGACGCGGACCGCCAGTCATCTTATCATAAGAAATATCAGGAGTGCTTTGGAAATTGTCGATAAATCCCGAAAACTCCAAAATCGAGGAGGGAATTTATCTGAGAATTTTCAAACAATGCGTAATATTTAATATGACTATTCCACGAATGAAATTACGTCCAACAGAGTTCCAAAAAGCACCAAATATTGAAAATAAAGATATTATGTTACAGTTCATACGCCATTTATTACACATCGACAGAGCAATCAAAACATACATCCGCCTAAGACAGATTAGTCGCAGTTTATTATTGGCCAGTAGGAAGTAGCAGTAAGAAAAGTTGGCTAGAAAAATCGATATTTTTTTTGAAAAATGTCGCCCTGATTGGGGTATTTTATACGCATAGTTAAACACTATTAGTTTTAATTTCAAGATTGAAATACTCTCTTTAAGTAATAGTCTCAGAGAGACTCCGCAACTTAATACTCTGACGGTAATCTCCCGCGAACATCTCTCCTCGCGTAAATACTCTGGTAGGAACCTTTAAAAAACGTCTTTCCTGCTCTTAAGTTCCGTTAGAAGTACAATTTTACCAACGTCCCGTTCCTTCTTCCTTCGCGAAAATCCCCTCCCTTCCTGCGCCTGTCTTAATCCCCACGCGATCGCTTATCTGACTGGCTATTACCTGGATTTGTATTTTCTAGAGTAATGTTAATTTTATATGGCTATTGGCTGAAGGGGTTCCTTTCTTGCTAGATCTTATGGTGGGATTATACGATTGGGGTAGGTGTTCTCTTTTCAAACTGCTTTGAAAAGTCGTGCCGGGGTACAGGACGCTCAAGGGATTTGGAGAGCCGTCGTATCGCTCGAGCGGGTGTTCGACGTGGCATACTTTGAGAGAGCTTCTCTGCTACAGGGGCAAGCTGCTGCTGTGATGATGACGCGCACGGTGTACACGCACAACAAATATCTTCTACATCTCAAGACATTTGGAGAGCCGACTTATCGCTCGCGCGGATATTCCGTATGTCTCCTTTTGTAACGGCTCAGTTTCTTCAGGAGATGAGCTGTTGATTTGTTCATGAGCCGGAGTGCGTATAGCACAGGTGAGTTCACGATTTACGACGTAACGACTGCCTGCTGCGAGAAGGTTTGCCGGACTGTAAGGGGGGCCGCCCAGGGCATGTCTTATTTAATGTTGGGGAGCGGATGGCGCCGGTCGCGTAAGCACAAGGAGCGCATGAAAAATAGATATATTGAAAAATTTATAATCGCAAAAATCTATACTTACATACTAGTATTACACCCCAAAACACCAATGGTCAATTCATTAAGTTATTGTTTATTTACTGGGAATGGACATTACTTTTGCTTGCTGTGTCACACTGTCAGAAATTACATTAAATTTAATGTAGATTTAATGTAAGATTGTACATGAATTTTAAAAAGGGAATTAATTTACTTGTAAATGCGTAAATTAAAACAATGTATATTTAATGCACGACTGTTGACTTAACTTTTGTTTAAATTAAATTTAAGTACCTACATTAATTTAGTTTTGATTACATTAAATTTAATTTACGTACATGATAATTACTTTCATCCACTTTACATTAAAAGTAATGTAGAAAGTTCCGAGAGTGCACAGTGTCAGACTCAGAGATTGTAAAAATTAAACGTGGATTGATTTAGCCAACATAGCAGAATTAATGTATTGTTGCAAGCACATACAACGAATACTAAACAAAACAGAGTGTGGCTAGTCCAACCCCTGTGAAGTGTCCTAAATCCTGCCCCTATGTAATGCCCCTATGTATTCCTTCCCGATTCTGGCCGCTGGGTAGTGACACAGGAGCGCGTAGCAGGAGGCGCGTACGCGGAGATGCTACTTGGCGGTCATTCTGACAATTGACTGCGACGTGACGTGACATGACAGAAATTTAATGAAGGATTACTCCCCAAGCGTGTAAGGTAATGTAGGATTACTCCCCAGCGCAAAGCGCTCAACGCCTCTTAAGTGGCTTGGAGACTCGTTGCGTCAAAATTGTAGACGCAACAAATTTTAAAAAACTTCTATCTCGCGCCGTCCCTTAAAATATCATGAGTTCAAATACCAAGTATCTTAATTCAAATAATAGAACGTGGATTTTTTAATAATTTTTATTTCATTTTATGTTGTTTGTTTTAAGATTCTTGGTAGAAAGTTGCTACATTTTCTTATTTGTTTCTAAATTTCATATTAATTCTATTATTTGGTTTATGATTTATTGTATTTATTAAATTATCTAACATTTTGACCTCTGTTAATTTTAAATTTTGAAGTTGCACAAACAACTGACAACGGGAAAACGCTCCCTAAAATAGAGCTGAGTTGCCCTCGGGAGAAGTGTTGTGGCCAAAAAAAGCCAAGTTCATAATTTTTTATTCACCGATGTAATAGACAGACACTAAACCACGGACAAGCTCTGTTTACAGAATATCCAGGAGATGTGCCAGGAACGCACCAGATCACCAGTGTACAGAAGAAAAGGCCGTTGTACCGTAGCGTCGTCGTCACTTAGAATCACAAACCACATTCACACTAATTGCTCGCTCTTCACCGGGACAGCTCGAACTGCCCGTCGCTCCCGTCAAAATTGAATACTGTCCCTTCTTGTTATCAAGTTACTTTACCTTTTGCAGATGTATGAATATTGGCGTGTTGGCCTGCGTTGGGATGTATTTCCAGAGAAGCTTTGGGATAACGCAACGGTACCGTATGTTATCAGTCCTCTTTATGGTGAGTCAGAACACTTGATTAGTTCACTAGAGGTAAAACTGAAAACTGCAAAAAGTGCAAAAATAAAGTTAGAAAAAGTTGAGTCCTCAGCCTTCTATTTACACAATCTGTCTTCACATTTATATGTGAAGAAAACTGAGTTCCTTGAATCAGAATAAAATTAAAGTGTTTTTAAACAGAAGATGCAGTCATAAAGAATTATCCGCGAAAATCCTGACAAAAAAATTAATAGAAGAATATCCAGAATATCGTTTCCCAAACTTGCAAACCGCGCGTCAATTGGTTTTCAGCGATAAAATTGGTTGTCTAATAAATAAAATACGTCGAATAAATAAGTGTAACCCGTGTTGAACTTTCAGTGCTTATAAAATAATTAGCGTATTTAAATCTGGATCAAAATCTTTATAAAGAAGATGCTCATGTTCTCTGATGTCAAAATCTGCACCAAAAGGCTGGATAACGCAGGGAATATAGGGCTTCACGGCTATTTTTAAAGCTCTTAAGAAAGCGATTCTCATATTTCATAAGATGGTAGTCATCTATCTGTTGTTTTCATGCAGTTATGTATTTCGTAATTGCGTAATTTTTCCTCGAAATTAATTCAATTTATAAAGAAAATGTAAATAGAAATTTTACTTTAAAGTTATCAGTTGTAAAAATACAGATCTTAAAATAGTCATGAGCAATTCTTAGTAAATATGAGTAGTTCGCTCTTATTTTTGCAAGAAATATGGTCAATTTGTAAACAATGTTTTCTCTAAAGCGGCACCATGTTTAAAAAATTCTCCTCGTGTATAACAAAGAACATTTCAAAAAATTGTATTAGTCTAATTTCCACCAATTTCTCTGTATTTTCGAAAACTGCAAAAAAAATAATGATGCAAAAGTAAAATATTGAAGATAGAGATTTTTGTTTTGAATGAAATCTATTCTAAAAAATCAGATTCTTAAAAAATATCATGTGCAAGTTCTTGAAAAAACTAGTAGTTTTTGCGCAATTTCTGATTGAAATTAATGGAATTGTTAGCATTAATTATTTATTTAGCATCACTAGTTTTACATTTTTGCGCGAATACAGCAAAGTTGGCTCAATAAGTTATGTAAGGCCGGTTTTCATTAAAATCTCTGGAATTTCGTTAAGGCAGGTTGTCGATTTTTTTTGTATACTTTTTTCTTCGTACTTTCTGTAAAAATCGAGCACTATATACTGAATCCCAACAGCAAACAGCCATTTTCATTTACACTCTTTTATTTTTTAAAACGATATGTATTTGTTTCGAACTCCAGTGCTTCGTTTACTTATAAGTTTTCAAGTGTTAGTAGGTTAGAAGTAACCGTAACTGTTACCAGTGTGTAGTTTTGTAGTATCTCTATTTTCAACTCTCGCGATTTTATTCAAAATAACTAAAAACATACAGTTGCAGACTCTACAGGTTGAACAGGTAGGGTAGAATCGAGAAACGTCGAACCAGTAAAAAAAGTAATAGAACGTTCAAAAAGATCTCATCCTGTAGAATACGGTGTGAGAAACGTTTCTTTGAGACTTTTGGCCACAAAATTTTAGTTTTTAAGGCCCTGAAACGTTTCGTTTAGGAGTTATTTAACGATATGGATTCAAAAATCCGACCGAGTGTTGCAGGTTGCATTTAACATTAATATTTAGATGCAGGGTTTTTTTTTTTCTGCAAACCCTTCATATTTTTAAATTCATGGCGCAATTCGTCACGTTTCCGTGTAATTCTCTTTCTTTAGAGACCTCATTTATGATTATAATTATAATTGATTGCGTATGCGAACCGCAAACTAAGTACACTACGGGAATAATATAGGAGGCGATGATTCTGATGAATATATTTTATTAAATAAAATTCTCTAGATTCAAAAACGAAGTTCTATGATGCATCAATAAGTTTAAAATTTTGCCAGTTTTCGAAAATTTAGATGTTATAATCAAAATCGGGCCTCTTTCATTTTTGTAATAAACAAGTATTATAGTTACCCATCGCCTGAATGTATGTCTACAGGGAATATTGAGGAAATTCATAGAATGTCTTACCAGTATGAGTGGATAGTATTTGATTTATGTTCATGTTTTTGTTTTGAATATTTATTTTATGTGACAACATTATGAGAAAAGAGGGTTCACGGAACAATAAATAATAAGGAAGACTATTACTGTTCAGTCAACATCGTGATATTCTTCTTTGTTTATGATTTCCGTTCTTACTTCCGTTCCAGTATTTATTTATAAACTGAGATCCCGTATGGGCCGTCAGTCATACATCCGTCAGTCAACCTATCTTTTCTTCCCAAATTAATTAATTAATTTGAATTATGAAATTAAGTAATTAATAAATTCTTCCGAATTATTACATTTTTTTTTCAAAATAAATACCATTCCTGGATCGATCTGGAATCGATCGATCGATCGATCGATCTACCAACTAACAGCCCTCCGATTTTCAAAAGATTACTTTGAATTTTGAAGAATCCCTTGGGATGTTTTCAAAATTTCTCCAAAATGGCTCCATATTTTTTTTTTACTTTCTCGCACTTCGTAATTACTGCTGTTCACGACCAAATAGATTTCTAAGTCCTTTGTAGTCAAGTGCACCCTGACGACGGGGCCAATCCATCTGAGGGACCTGGCATGCGGAATGCGTACGGGTCGAAAGTAAATAATTTTTTTTGTGTCGAATTTAAAGAAGTCAGTTTTGTCTAAAACAATTTTTAAAATTACCACGAAACGTTTTATTGATACGTACCTTGTTATAATGAAAATGTAGTGTGTCAATTATAAAATCTGCCTACTTATTGAATGCCTCATATAGAGTGAAAGCATATTATTTAAGTATTGTAAGTTCTTTAAGTAGCATTTAAACAGAGCGCTTGTTTCAGAACCTGCGGACTACGCTACAATCTTTCAAGCAATCACTACATTGAAGTTCATGACGTGCATTCGCTTTGTCCCCTGGGATGGAAAGGCGAAAGACTTCCTCCTAATTTGGCCCATCAAAAAGCCGGCAGGGTATGTATCAATATTCAATGAAGTTATTTTTATTTTCTACTCGTAAACTTTAGAATTATATACTTTCTAAATTCTCTCTTTCAATTACAGAAAAATATGCCACATAATAATTAATATAATTAAAATAATTCGAGATTTCTGTACAACTAATAATACATACTATATACGGAGTAATATACGTAGTGGAAAATAAATTAATATAATGCTACAGAAAAACGATTTCGATATTTCAACGGATATCCTTTTTAGGGGGTATCCTGATACCGAAAAAGTGGCATTTTCAAAACATCCGTCAGTCAACCTATCTTTTCTTCCAAAATTAATTAATTAATTTTAATTATGAAATTAAGTAATTAATAAATTCTTCCAAATTATTACTTTTTTTTCAAAATAAATACCATTCTTGGTTCGATCTGACCCAACTCACAGCCCTCCGATTTTCAAAAAATTACTTTGAATTTTGAAGAATCCCTTGGGATGTTTTCAAAATTTCTCCAAAATGGCTCCATTTTCTTTTACTTTTCCGCACTTACTTCGTAAGAAAAGAAACTATTATAATCATGCGCCGGGAAAGGGCGAATTTCCGACAGAAAAAAATATTATTGCCGGGCCAAGGTAACGAAAAAATTAATAAATTCTGTTCCTATACCATTGGTATAAAATACATGCTAATAAATTACTTCCTCTAATACATAGTGTACCCAGAATACTTGTTTTGTGGATTCTTGATACACGACCCAAGGCTTTGGGAGTATCAAACGAATATTTTAATTTTTTCGGGTACTTACACGAAACCTCATGTTCGTTGACACCCCACATTTTTCGAAAATTGTAAAAGTTCGATTTTTTGTGGGCATCTTCCTATATTATATTGAAAATAGAGACTTTTTCCGTAACAAAGACTGTTCTTTCAAGACATGTTGAAAGAGGTCATATTCAATTTTTCGAAAATATAAGTAGTTTGGTGTAATTTTGCGCGAAAAATTACAGGAATTTTTGGGATTGGCAATTTTATTTTTTTTTAAATAATTTTTCTTCAAAAACCACACACATTTTTTCTTTAAATTTTCTCCTCGTACGTATTATGGGACGTCGAAAAATATTGTGCTAGTACCATTTTCGGCGAATTCTCTATATTTTCGAAAATTGCAAATATTAACATTTCAAAATTATAAAATCGAAGATAGAGATTTTAGCCTCAGATGAAAGTTGTTGTAAAAAATTAGCTCTTTAAAAGTGGTCATGTACATTTTTTTAAATAACTAGTAGATTTCACGTAATTTATGTCTGGAATGTATGATTTTTTAAAAAATAAAATTCTCGAAAATCGTTCCAGAGTTTTTTCCTCGTACCGAACAAGGGATCCTTAAAAATGACACGGGTCTCATTTTCGTTGGACTCTCTGAATTTTCGAAAAACGTGCAGGTCATTCGTCGGCAAGTTCGGCGGTCAAAAATAGCCAATTGAATTACTTGGCTGCGGAAACTCAACTTCCTTACACCCCCTACGACAGTCCTGTTCAGCCCCGACATGTCGCCAGGTGCTGGTCATTCGTCGGCAAGTTCGGCGGTCCTCAGCTGTTGTCCCTCCAGCCCCCGGACGAGCGCGGGCCCAACTGCTTGGGCGGCGAGGGCCGCGCCATCCACGAGATCCTCCACGCGCTGGGCATCTTCCACGAGCAGTCTCGCGCCGACCGGGATGAGTTTGTCGACGTACTCTACGAAAATGTGATGCCAGGTTCGTATTGGTATAACACGAATGGTGTTCTAACGGTTCATTGACACTGACAAACTATTTCCTCTTCATTCTTGGAGTACTAAATTCGACAATGATCCCACGAGCGTGAAAGTATCGCCGAGAATCTGCTCGGGAAAGGTAACATTGATTAGCGAAGGCATAAAACGATGATGTAACAACATCCACTCTTTGCTACCTATAATGCCCCACCATCGCCAACAACAGCTTTGCCACTGCTGCCTGACCCAGAAGGTCTTTGGCCGTAGCATAAATACCACAGTCATAGCAATACACAAGCGTACAGTGATACACAGCAACACAGTCACAACAATACCTGTGTATATTTGTTATGATTTTTTCAGCAGTCGACTTCACATTCGCTCCTAGCCTCACAAACTCGCGCATGGCCGCATAGATATTCTTATGTCCATGTCCAATAAGATTAGCATTATGTAATATATTAAAGATCCAAGTTATTATCAACTTTGTTTTAAAGACAATTGAGTTCAGACGAGCATTTCTTCTACGGTAAACTTACACAAATGATACGTATAATTTCCACAGTGATATAAAATTGTGAAAGAAACATCGAATAAATGGACGAAGAATATTCTTTACACGTCAAATCGCAAATTGTTTTTTTTTTTTAATTTTACCAATCATCAATCAAAAGAACTCAACGGCTATTAACTTTATTAAGCTGATGTTCAGAAAATGAACAAACAAGTCCGTAATTTGGGACATCAGCCGTATATCGCTAAATACTTTTCGTTACCGTCCAACTTTTCATATGAAAAAATCACGTGACTAAGAAGTAACTTTTTTTTAAGAGTAGCTTCTCATCCACCATTTTTACTCCATCAACTCATTTGTTTCGATTGTTCTTAACAGACGGCGTATTGTAAAATCCTTAACGGACACCGGCCGTTAATAGTGACTTCTCGTTCCTCTGTTTACTTGCGTTAAGTCTATATAACAGAACAATGTTACCAAAGACTACCTTGTATAAATTAACTTGAACTTATCCTACAAAATACACTAATGCCAGAACGACTACTACTTATATTTGGAGTCCTAGTCCATATTTGGTCTAAATGTTCTCATAATAAAAGATGTCTTTTCAGTGGCATAAATATTATCAAGAAATTCAATATATTTAAGACGTATTCACTTTTAATTTATTGAAGAAGAAAATAGTAATTACATTAGCTTTACTGTTTATAATAACTATGTATGTACATGTTTTTAATTTAAAAAATATGATATTACAGGTTTGGAGGTAAATTTTGACAAGCAGAGTCTGGAAAATACGACGTATTCATTTGAGTACGACTACGACAGCATCATGCATTACGGAAAATACTACTTCAGGTAAAAAAAAAAACTGCCTCTTTGGCAAGCTTATGATTATTTTGAGTTTTAATCATTTTATTATTATACATGTTGCTATCACATCTTTTAATAACATAATCATCACGTTTAATAACATTCAGAGAATATATTTTCTCCATTCTTACTAAACTGTTTTATTTTATCACGAGAAGTTTGTAACTGTTTTGTTCGCTCTATGTCCATAGCATTTTAAACCTTTCAAACAGTGGCACTGAAACTGCGGGACAAAGAAGTTTATCTCCCCCCCCCTTTTCTGTCGGGAGATCTGCTCCATTTTTCAGCGTCCTATTTGGATTAAATAATACACTTATTCCAAACTAACCACAACTAGACTGATTACTGATTTATATTTATTACAGAAACGAGAAACTGAATTTAATACTATCGTATCTTGAATGAAAAATTATAATTCATTTTAATTCTAATATGATTATATTCTTTGATCTGTACGAATAATATGTTGTCGATTTGAGTTGAAACTTTGCTATTGTATCGTATGCAAATTTCAATTAATAACTATCTCAATACTGTAGTTTTATATTGTAATTTTATTATTCTAACATAACATCAGAGACGTTTTATAACTGTGAGACTTCATGCTTACACTTTGTACTTATTGGTAGTTTGTAACGCGATCCAATTCGAATGTCCATGTTTATGGTAGACAGATTGTGTTTTACGGTAGTAAGGTAGTTTCATTTTATTGTTCTCAAACCTTCTTAATTTTTATTGTTGTTAATTGACAAAACTATAAAAATTAATAACTCAAAAACTATACAAATGGTCAATACAACTAAAGAACTCTTTAAAAAATCGTGTCACATCGTAAGTCACTATTTGTCCCACACACTCTAATTAAAATTTGTTCCGAACCCACTGCTTTCAGAGAATATTTTTAAAAAATAATTATTGATTCAGGGTAGAAGAGTTATATCCATGCAGAGGTAAAATCATGAAGTACCACATCTCTGCTGCTACTACGGAATTTAAAATAATAGATAGATATTTATTCTACAATTGGGCAGATGATGCCCGGTGGTAGAATGCAAAATAACAATTACAAATAAAAAAAAAAAAAAAAAAAAATTTTTTAAAAAATTTATACATACATACAAACATATACGCATGTATACATAGACGAAGGAACCCTCACATCACTTCAAATGAAATCACTTCACTTCACTTCACTGCACTGCATATAACTTTATCTAAATATTAATTGTTCATTACTTTTTACTGTAAACTACGCATAATCGCACCTTTTACTTCACTTCCACTTCACTATACGTTTCACCCTATTGACTAATTTCCTATATTTTTTTTCTAAAACCTCGCGCTGAGCAAGGAAAGGGCTCAAAAACTGCCGCAGGCAAATCGTTCCAATCTACTATAGTTCTGTTTACAAAGGCGAATTTCCCTACGTCCGTTCTTTGTATTCTTGTTCTAATTTTATATTTGTGATCAAATCTATTTAAATAATCTGGTTTATCTAACCTTCCCCGTATTTCCTGCCATGCGGAGCAACCAACGTAAGATTTATACAGCGCGCAAAGTCGTGCCCTCTTCCTCCGGCGTTCTAATGATTCCCAATGCGCAGGTGTGTTCTTCCGAAATGTATATTTTGCCGCTCTGTTTTGTATCCTCTCAAGCTCTTTTTAAGTCCTATTCTGTACGGATCCAACAACTAGCTCCGTATTCCATTACCGGCCTAACAAGCGAGGTATACGCGATTTCCTTTGCTTTCGTATTACATTTTTTAAGATTTCTCATGACGAAATGCAAAGACCTCCAAGCTTTACCCACTACATAGTTCGTTTGTTTCTCCCATCCCAATTTACAATCCAGGAGAATGCCAAGGTATTTACAGGTCGAGACTCTCGGAACTACGGCATTACCTAGCTGATAAGGTATTGTATGAAAAGCTCTGGCCCTACAAAATGTGATCGCTTTACTTTTCTTCCCATTTATAGTCATTTGATTAGCTATTGCCCAATCGTAAATTTTATTTAAATCATCCTGTAGTTGAAACATATCGTGCTGTTCTGCAATT
Organism: Teleogryllus oceanicus; assembly: GCA_964035755.1. NCBI lineage: Eukaryota > Metazoa > Arthropoda > Insecta > Orthoptera > Gryllidae > Teleogryllus > Teleogryllus oceanicus. Next base: position 75,538,035 of record CAXIVR010000002.1, on the reverse strand, counting down.
TCCCTATATAATATACAGTCGTCGGCGAAGAGTCGAATTTTTGACGTTATATTTCGCGATAAATCATTTACAAAGATAAGAAACAGTAGTGGGCCTATGGCACTGCCCTGAGGAACCCCGGAAGTAATGTTACCCTTTTCCGATAAGTGCTGTCCAATTCGGACTTTTTGATTTCTATCGCGAAGAAATTCATTTATCCATGCTATTACCCGCCTGTCAATTTTAGCATCAATAAGTTTCAATATCAATATGTCATGCGGCACGACATCAAATGCTTTAGCAAAATCAATAACTATTGCATCCACTCTACCCCCTACATCAATTACTTCCGACAAGTCTTGAGTAAGGGAAATAATCTGACTCTCACACGAAAATCCATTTCTGAAGCCGTGCTGTCCATGAAATAACCATTCTGATTGATCCAAATGATTTCTAATCGAATTAGATACTAATTTTTCAAACAATTTACAGACTACTGACGTAAGACTAACTGGCCTATAATTCTGCACTTCACATTTTGGTCCATTTTTGAAAATTGGCACTATTAAGGCAGGTTTCCAATCATCCGGTACACTTTCGTTGTTGATTGATATATTGAAAAATCTGACCAAATATGGTATTATTGTTTCCCCTGCTATCTTTAACATGTCAGTTGTAATACCATCCGGACCGCAAGACTTACAGTTTTTCATTTTTTTCAAATGTGAACGTACTTCCTTTTGATCAATTTTGAATATGTGATCCACGTTATTGTGCCCTATGATAATTTGGTTAGATTTTTGTTTGTATACAAATAATTATTAAATACATTGGCTTTCTCTTCATCGTTTGCGATATCTACATTTTGCCATCTTATAGGAGCCATCTTTAATAATGCTAAGAATAATATTTCTTGTAATAAGAACAATTCATTGTAATACTGTTCTTACTTTTCAGCAAAGAAAAAGGCAAGCCCACTATTGTACCTAAGAAGAAAGATGCCAAACTGGGCCAAAGATGGTCCATGAGCACAACGGACTGCTTGAAAATTAATGATCTCTACGGCTGCTTGGACAAGTCCGCATATCATCAAAGGAGATTCTATACGCTCTGCCGCATCATGGGCGCTTAGATGAATTACCTTCGGATTAAACAAACTAAAGATTATGTCAGTTCCATTTTAATAAGGCAGTCAGAAGAATAAATAGAAACAAAGATGCAAAGAAATTCAATTAAGAAATGTAATTGTTTTTTATGTTATGTTGATATTTGAAAACCATATTATAAATATGTGTAAAGTGCAGTTTCTTATTTTCAACGTGAATAAATGAAAACATTGTTTAGATTTGTCATAAAACGCGTGATTTTGCCCAAGCAGCATCGCTAGCTGCGACCGTTAAAGGATACGTGATGATTGAGGATTGGTGACGAAAGACGACAGGATTCTATCCTGAAGTCGTAGGCTTCCGCGGCCAGAGTCATGTAAATGATTTTGGCTGTCCAGGTGACGCCGCGTCGAAGGCTGTGTTGCCGACGTTTCGACCATCTTGTCGTGGTCTTCCTCAGGGCTGTTGTGCGAGCACAACATATATATATATATATATATATATTATAACACGCCCACCTACTACCTTCCAGCCGGTGGCGATGAAGCGTGAAACTATGAATGCTCGTGAAGCGAGCTTTGAATTCTCAGGAAGCAGGATCTTTCGGGTATGAGAAAGGTCTGAACCCTTGACACAATGAATTATATAAAATTCTGGTAAAATGAGCATATATTCAGTAAACAAATTACACAGTGGCACAAATATACAATAAGTATGTATTTTACGTAGATGGTCACTGCAAAGAAAACAGAAACAAAAGAACAGAAATAACACAACCATAAGAGAATGTATGGCGTCACCTTGACTGCCTGATTACTTCAATACGCACTATTTACAATACTTTTGCTTTGACCTCCTTCTCAATTATTTCGTGTACCTCATTTAACTTTTGTTAATCTAAAGTTTTCTCCGTGCACGGCCCTTTAAGTGATTCTCTACAATTATTATATTACAGACGTCACAGAGGTCAGCCTTGAGCTGCGCATTTATTACAACGCTGTTAACTCTAGCACAAGAATAAACGTGACACACACGTTACTAAATCGTACCCTTTACAAATTTATAGCAACTGAGTATCCCTGATATCACATAATGGAAACAAGACTTTCAATAAGATTACTTTTACATTACATGAAAAATTATAATTTACTTTAGAAAAGTTGTACAAGGTATGGCATTCAAACGAATATACTGGTGCGTACAGCGAATGAAATCAAAACTGCCGCTCATACATTCGAAATATTTCCCAGTAGTTATATGAAAATTTCACCTATTTAGGACGCTACGCCTGGTGTTTAAAGCTACACAGTTTCCCAACAAATTGTCGCATAGAAGTTGCCAGTTCTTTACCTCGACATTTCCTTCCCGCTCGCCGTCAGTTAACCTTGGGGTGTTCGGTCGCTCGCAGTCCTCGCCACGTCACTCGACTGGTTCGATGTCCCGCGGTTACACCTCTTCTTTCGCTCGATCTCAGGAGGCCGCCACACGTCCAAATTCCAAACCTTTCTCTCGTCCTCGGGCTCGTACCATCGACGGATTGGTCCAAGTCCTTCTCGCCTACGCTTGAGTGTTGGAGCCGTCCTTCTGCCGCCTGCCGCGTTTTTGACTACTTCTAGCCTCGTGCGTGGTCGTGGCGTACAAAATTAAATACTGGATTTCGTTCAGAGTCCTTCTGCGCGAATTTACTTCGATGATGAAACTATTTCAAGTTCGAGCAGTCACAACGCTTGCTTACTCGCGTAATGTTAGTGCAAATGCTGTACATGCACTTTGCTTCTGAATTCTATCACTTATTACCGCGTTTCTTAAATCAGCTTTACTTAAGCAAGTAAAATTATACTCCTGCACTAACCAATTATTACCGCTGAAGAATCTAGTTGAGTCGCCGTCGCTGTCGAAGTCGTAAGAGAGCTCTACCGAAGTGCGTCACGGTATTTATGCAACTCCGCCTGGGGAAAAATTTCTGGAGGGGTGAATTTTCTCCTCCTTCGCGCCTCTCGAGAAAATATTATCCGCTAA
>CAXIVR010000002.1:74874982-74897742 GCA_964035755.1 Teleogryllus oceanicus | reverse complement strand
TATGGTAGCCAGGTTGCCGGACGATATTATTCTATTTCAGGTCTGATCATTTTTCGAAGACTGGAAGAAGAGAATACGTGACGTCCACGTCCTTAATTAATTTAGATATGTTTATATTATTAGAGATAATTCGTTTTCTGAAATCAGGTTTTCCCCTTCAGGGTTTTCCCTTAGACATGCCATCTATTTTCCGCGGCACGATGTGATAGAGATACCATCTGTGATGAATGCCAAGTTTCGTTAGCTTAGAATTGTTGTAGAGCGTAGGCTTTGCTTAATGGCTTAAGACGGCCACACACATCTATTACCGGCTCTGGGCATCAACTGATATTCCTTCAGTTTCTCTGACAGAGAAATTCTAAAGTTCGAGTTCCGACGGTGGCAAGATTTTCGGCACTAGTTACATTGTTAGGTCGAGTTCAGCCGCTGTCCGGCCGGTTGCTCTGATCCGTCGTTGTCTGTTATTTTGCCAATCGACACTAGGGGAATGCCAGAGCAGAGCATTACAAATGGGCCACACACCGCGCCTGTTTTTCCTTTCTCTTTCTTCCTATCCTCACCCTTTACTTCCAAACACACTTAGGTGCACTACACTACCACATATGACAGGAGATCAGTCGGGAGCTGAGAGGTTGTTCCGGCTGGGGCGGTGCCCTGCTACTGGGAGATACTTGGTTAGGGAAAATCCCGATGTACTAGCGGGGAAAGTGAAGAAAGAACACCGCCACCTCCCCACATGAAACTTGCATTACATTTACGGGACCAATGACTGTAGCTTGTGGCACACCCGAAAACACGAAATATTCCATCATTATCTATATATGTATTATTGTTTAGATTTGGTCCAGGACTATTTAATTAAATAAAATAATATGTTAATATTCTCATAAAAGCAACAGAATTGCATACCAATTCTTGGAAAACTTATTTCAAAATTAAAACATAAGTTTAATTCAACAATTCACCCCACCTTTCAATTTCTCTCCAGAAAGTATAAATCGTATGTTCTAACGCTTTCATTTGTGCGGTTCACCCTGCGGTCATCGTTTTAGGTTGTATCGGAATTTATTTTAGATGGCTGAAACGATTCGGCTTCTGCGTTACAGCCGAGAGCATTCCAGTGGCTCAGGCTGCGGATGACGAGTTTTCGAGATGCGGACACTTAACCTCTTAATTAAAGAATATTCAATGTACCAGAGCAAGTGAAAAATGAAATATAATTAAATTATTAGAGAGAGTCTCTCATTAAATAATTAACATGTTCTCCATATCTCGATTGAAAAATAAAAGTGTTTTAATATAACGTGGCAATGCTTTTATTAAGTAAATAAATTAAATTCGATACTAATAATAATATAAGAACAATAATAATCGAAGCGATACAAAATACATTGAAACCGCATGCTAACTGACGTAAAACAATCTATCAAAGCCATCCATATTTTTCAGAGTACATATTGTTCGCATCTTTGAAATCGCGCATGCCTCCAAACGAACGAAATAATCATGAGCTTCGACATATTTATTCCCCCATCGGGTAATAATTCATCAATTACAGGTTCCATTGGCGCTTCTTTGTCAGATTACTGGCAGACCAATCGAATTGTTTCGAAGTCGTTTAATTAAGGGCGGAGAGCGAAGCTCTAAGCTCCCGACCGGTCTCCCGGCGTGAGTGGTAGTGTAGTGCATATGAGTGTAAGTGAGGTGAGAGGACAAGGAAGATGGACGAAAGGTCGCGCAGTCGTAGCCGTTTGTTGGATTCAGCTGCGGCGTGCGTCTGGTGTTGATCGGAGAAACCATGGAAAACTACCGATTAGAGCAGCCAGCGCCACAATTCTCCTTCAATTGCTGACAGAACTCGACCCAGCTAGGGTCGAAAATTATGTCACCGTCGAGACTCCGAACCTAGGACCTTCCGATTCCGAGGCACTGCGAGTGACATCAATTAATGCCTGAGCCCCCTCTCCCGGTCCGTTCGTGTTGTGGACTCAATTAGCGGCGCGGCTTGCCCCCGGGCGGCGGCGGCGGAGCCGTGGGCAGAGGCCGCCCGCGGGACATAACCGCGAATGGCTTCCATTCGTCAGGCCAGCTCGGATAAATAGCTCGTTGCGCAGCGTTATCGGCGATTGCGGGCGCGCGGCGTCGCGTCGCCTCACGGGCCTCCGCCGTCCCTCGGGGTCGAGCTCTCCCGGAGCGCGGTGCCTGCACCAATCCGACGGCCGAGATAGCTCAGGGGCAACTCTGGGATGTCCTAGGGTTCGCGTCCTGAAGGTCGTGTAGTTTTCACATTTGTTATATAGCTGCCACCCAGTCAACCAGTGGAGAAGTATTCTGGAGGCCAGCTGCTCTGTTGGGAAATAATTTATGTGGTTTCTCTGAACAATGCAATGCAGATGCCGGAAGTGCTTTAAGAAACAGGTCATGGACAAGTCCTTCCCTTGTTTCTTCCTTGATTCTTGCTATCCTCTTAAACTCTTAGTTACATTAAACGAGCACATTCAAGGAGGTCAGACGAGAGATACGTGTTTGCCCCAACAGGTAAAGAGCGCTGCTGGGGTCTGTATTTCACGTTCTAGGGGTGGAGAAACACCACTTCCCGGCTATCATAAGTTTTACACCCATGTAACTAATGACCATAGTATATGAGGCTCTCAGAATTAATACTAACTCACTCACTCTTGTACTAAGCCTCCCGTACTACAGTATTACTCTCTTTTTGGGATTTTATTAAATTATTGCATCTACAATAATCACTCTTAAGAATGCGAGTGTCGACTGTACTTGGAAAAGTAATTTCAATAGTGCTGATTTGATATACAAGCAACACTTACAAATCATCCACTCTGACATTTCCAGATATCCAGTCACTCTACAAACTGGGGAAAACTGAAGAATTGTACGCTTTTGATTGATGTATGATTGATGTTTCCTGACACGTCAACTAGTATGCTCATTAGTCTCGATAGAGTAGTGAATGTATTATCTGGGGAGATGATGGTGTTCCTCTCCCCTGGATGGTGAGATCCAGCAACGTCCTATACGTCGGCCTGCGCTGGAGGGTCGGTTCTCCCACCAGAAATCCCCTCCCGCAGCCAGCGACATGCTCCTAAGTTCCCGAGCTGGTCTCTCGAAATGTATGGAAGTGTAAGATTGCATGCAAATATAAGTGTTGTGTTAATAAAGGGATGGTATAGAAAGGAAGAAGGAAGGAAAAAGATCGCATGCATTACTTGACCCATTTGTGAGAATACGCCTTAGGCATACACCTGATATTGATCGGAGAAACCACGGAAAACTACTGATCAGAGCCGGAATTCTCCTCCATTCTTGGGATGAATTCGATCTAAATATGTAGTCAGTGTTGGAAATCACCAGCCTCAAACACCAGGATCTTCGGTCAGAATCTCTGCCGAGTCACCGGTAAAGGCCGACTCGACCGGTTTTTAACATATTTGCACTTTGCATTCAAAATTAGTATTTATTTACCCAACAATTGTCCCGTTATAAGTCTTATGGACCAGAAAATGTGTGTAGGAGAACTGAAAACAGGAAACAGGACATCAGTTCCAAAACCATTATTTTAAATTCATTTTAACCTTTGTTTGCAGTAACGGTATTATGAAGATTTTCCTAATAAAAGCTGACTTACAATGCCCCTGCTTAATAATTTTTAAGTGAAAAGTAAATATAACCTTAACATGATTCAGTTTTACACAATCTAGGATATTAGAAGGTGGTGGGAGGAACCGTCAGGCAGTTCCCAATACTGCCTTCCTAGAAAAAATACATTCCATCCTCCTTATCTACACAGTTTCCCAATTCTGAAGTTTTACAAGATTAATATGAGGGAAAAATTCCATCTTTTAATATAAGTCGGAACGTTATCTATCAATTGATGACAACCTTGTATCATAGGTGTAGGTGTATTTGTCAAACAAAACGACGACCGTGGTATTTACCACTACATTCGCAAATGTAAAGAAGTTTCAGTGGAAAGAATGAAGATGAAACTAACGGTGCTATGACAGTACATACTTGTTCGCACTAATGAAATAGCCTACGTAATATTAAAAAGAATTGTTATTTCTCTCCTACTAGTACTTCAGCTATAAATTGAAAAAGTTCCAATTCAACAAGTTTCAAACAGAAATGCCTCTGGTGCATATCTGCATTTATTTGTTCTCAGAAACACTAGTAATTTCTCACTTTTACCAATGAAACAAACATGAATAAATTTAAATGTTACAATATTTGCGGCATATAATTCCAGAATAGTAAGAATAATTTCACACAGCGTGCCTTGATTACAATGGAGCTTTCCAATTTTTGAATACAATCAATAATCAAACTTCTTAAAGTAAGAAGTGTGTTTGTTAGTTCTAAGTTAAATTTATTACCTTTCTTCATGATCTGTTCGTTTCTCAAATTTCAGAATTTTTAAACCACTGTGTGTCTTTTGCGAAATTACAAGGCGACAAACAAACTGCGCGAAATGCGAATTTACAATTCATAATCTTTCAATTTTTCCGAAAATGCAGAGGAGTGCGTCGAAAATGAGACCATCACCATTATCATTACAGTTCTTAGCTACATACGAAACAGTACAGAAAATTGGAGCTTCTTTCGGAGAAAGTAATTGTTAATATTTGAAAATTGCTTGTTTGACATAAATTTACATAAAAATACTCATATTTTTCGAAAGATGACCACGATCTTATTTGAGGATCTGCTTCTGATGAACACATGTAATTTTAAAAAATCATCTTCACAATTGTAGTTGTAGGAAGACGCCGAAAAATTGTAATTTTTGCAATTTTCGAAAATTATTTCACCGAAAATGAGATCTGAACTATTCTCTTGGGCATCTTTACGGTATTCGAGACAACATTTTATTACAAAATGTTAGTACTTTATTACAAAATTTTTTAAAGAAGTCCTATGAGCTTCATGTTAAGTACCCCAAAAATTATAACATCCATTTCAAATTCAACGAACCGAGACATCAGCCAGATCAATTAGGAAACATAAGTTTTGGTGACAATCCTACTTATGGGCCTCTAGTATTTGTTCATAGAAGCTTGGGCAGATAGACGGACAGACATTTGCCGTCATTCGATTTTTCGGTAGTAAAGGACCAACGAAACATTCTGTTTACACAACGTGTTAGAGAAGTAATTTGCATATATAGGGAACAAGATTTCCCAGAACCACTTCTTCGTTAATAGGGACTGGCAATACGTTTTCTGTCGATAATTCGCCGTTTTATCCCACAGCCTTACAATACTTTATACTGCGTAGCTGTGCTGAGAACAATTCAACCAAGTAACCAAATGTAAAATGTACAAACACAAATGTAGTACATACAACGTATACACTATTGTACCAAGTGCGCTCCTAAAGAAAAACCTCATACCTTTTTTGCTCCAATTGTTTAGTAAATATTAATCATTATATATTACAAATTATCATTAAGTGGTAAAGAATACTCAATTCTTTTCTTAAACGTAAAAGTTAGAGTTTTTATGGAAAGGGTAAAAATATTTATTGTAATAAATTATTTATTCCAATTTTAGGACGGCAATATTGCACTACTTGTTGTTGTTAGTCTTTCTTATAGAATTTGTATCATATTTGTTACCGCTGTATGTACGCTGCCGTGCTTCTCTGTCTCCATACCATTTTTAAATTCTTTTGTTATTTTTTCATTTTCCAAACGCACCTCATTTCTTTTTATAGCGGGTGGAACTCAATTTAGATTTGAATCTAATTTTCGGTTCGGACTACAAGACAAATAAGAGTCTCGAATATCTAACTGTTAGTCAACACGCAGTAGTCGTGACGTCAGCCGACATTTATCGGAGATTTTCCAATATTATTGTACTTGATGGGTTTCATAAGGTTAGGAGATTAGTAGCTACCCGAGGATGGAATGGGAGGGGAATGGGGACAGCCTGGAAGGATGGCGCGGTGCCCGTGGCCGGTCGCGTAAGCTCTCTCTGGCATTCCTCTGGAAGTGATCAGACAAAATGTGGAAACGTACGATTAGTGCAATCAACCGACAAACCCGATCGCAGATGGACTCACAAAGTCACTGATTTTAGTACATCAAGCAAATATCTAAGATTGTGCTCGAATCTGCGATATTGCAGTCACCATCATGTCAGTGTTCAAAGAGTGATCATTAGCTGCCGATTCTAGACTTATATAACTGAAAACGAATTATTACAGAAGTAATTGATATATCCCAAGAAAAATAAAGAAGTTTATTCGCAAGCCTTAAAATTCCGAAACGATAAACTGGTTATAATCAGAAACATTTTTAGAATGATTTTTACGAAATGCTGACTCTACTCAGAAAATGTGAAATGCGCCCCACTTTGAGTAGCTCACTGGTCAGCGTGAGTGCTCCCCATGACGCGATCCCGGATTCGGGATTCCCGGTTGAGGCCAGATTATGATATGCGGTTTCCTTAATATCGGTATCTGTTTTAATTGATAAACTAGTGTTCCACTACGGTGTGTAGTACAGCGCAGACATCTGTCATTCAGAAACCATTATTCAGTGAGCTTTAGAACAAACCATTATTCAGTGAGCTTTAGAACAAATAAATATCGCTGAAGGACAGTAATTAGGAGGAAAATTATAGGAATGGATTGTCAGTTTTACTATTTCAATTCAACTTCATAATTATTCATTTAATGAGATCTTAATCTTCTGATGGGAAAATTACTTACGTAACCCCATTCCCGTCTATTACTGCAGCTTAAAACTAGGGATATTACAAAATAGAACCGTCTTTCTAGAACTAGCTACTTTTTCCTTTTAATTAGGGCTTCTTTTCAGCCCCGCCCTCCTGGCTCGTCGGCAATCTACGAGTGTGTAAGGGACACCATGGCTGTCCGCCCCTGCCTTGGGAAGAATTCCTAGTTAAGAGCTTTTAGAACATCAAGCCAGGCGGCCCGCCAACTGGCTGGCCTGTGCCATTACATTCTCAGAGGAGTGTAGCGTTATTGTGAGCAGAGGAGTAGAATGCTCAATTGCATTTCTTCAGGGTGAAATTAAGTTGCTTCCATTCCTTATCAGCCACGATCATTTTATAATGTTACATATAATATTTGACTATATATATCATTAACTCAAATGTCTTATATTGTAAATTTATTTCAATTCGTAAACACAAAGAAATATATAAGCACGTTTGGCATGTCGATTTATCGAGATTGCTGAAGCATTATGCGCTTTTGAGGTGTATTCATGACTTGCACTCTGCTCGGATCATCGAAAACAAGTAGTACAACATTTCAGCTGTGATTAAGCCGGAGGAAGAGAGTGTTCTTAACTTTCCAGAATAAATACCAAACATCTTACAACAGCACACACTGTTTCGCATTATTTGTAGTAATTTCAATTTCCATATGCCATTTTTTCAAAAAAAAGTTCAAGCAAAAAAATCGGACTATGTCATTTTTATAAGTATGTTTTGCTCTATTTGAGGAAACTTGAAGAAAAATCATTTTTGAGAAATTTTGGAAAATATAGTAGGACACTCAAAAATAATTTATCCGCTTGAAATTCAAGGTATCCTGGCATCACCCATTTCAATAGAGGAATATCGATTTTGATTCAGAATCTGCTTACGATTCATCTGCTAGCGTTGATCACAGACAGCTGTAAAGAAGGAAGGGCAGATGGCGGACGGGCAGAAGAAGAAACAAACGAACAAACATACGGACGTTTTGCCGTAGCTCTCGGAGCAAGGACTCCCAGAACGTTGATTCTTATTGCACAATGCGTAAAGGAAATTATTTACTACGTATTTGAGAAAACAGTATTTAATTTTTCGATGTCAAGAGCTCAAAATACAATTTTTACTATAAAAAATCGTTGTTTTCCGCTGCAGTATTAGAATACTTTCCTAAACAATGAAAAATATTGAGAAAATGAAGACATTAGACGGCTATCAGTTTTATAGAAAAGCTATGAGACAGTAATTGATGAATTAGTTCACGTTGCAACGGAGATCAATTACTGACAAGAGTTCATACGTTCCCCAGGAGGGACCTTGTGGGGCTCCACCGCGTCTGCTGGCTCGGAATGGCCCCAATTAGACACATAAGCTGGCGGGCGCAGTGGCGGTCACCGCCCGCCGCCCGCGCCCGCAATCTGCGTCCGGCGATGGAACGCGCGCCGCCACCCCGCCCCGCCCCGCCCTCCGCTTTACGGCGTGTATTGTGAAAAGGAAGTTTATGACGTTTCGACTTCAAATTACATCATTTTGCCTAATTATTCGATCTGTAAAGTGCTGTAATTGCATTACGATTGGAACGGTGATAGAGAACAATGCGGCCGGCGGCGCGCGGCGCTCCGGGACGCCGCAAGGCCGGGCGGCGCGCGTGCGCGGACAGCAGTGGAGCACACTCCTCGGGGAACGCCCCGCGAGCAGTTGAAGTGTTTGTATATATAGATTAAGAATGAATGGTGGTGAATGACATAAGAAAAAACAAGACTGAACATTATAAGAACTTCACCATCAACCTAACAACTAATTGTAAAAACTGCAATCGCCCAAAGAGGCATTTGTTTTAGTTTTGTAGTAATAATTGATGTTTGTTTGTTAAATCCTCCAAGCTCCATAAGCAGTGATGCAGAGCAATTGTATTGTATAACCAAGACATGAGTAAACCCCGCCTCACCAGGGCTACTGTGAGGAAAATGAAAAAAAAAAAAAAAAACGCGAGCACGGGCAGGCTGCTGCTGCAGCGCTGCACACTGCGGAATGAAGCACACGCGAGTATGACCGGGGCGGCTGGAGGGGAGAAGGTCTTGGTCCTCGATGTAGGACTGCATGTGAGGTTCGAGTATTATCTGTTCAGTTGCGATGCGACATTCTAGGACGTAAATAACATTACGCTAGAGCTTTGTTTAAATAGCACGACATCAACCCATGTCGTATAGAGTATATTATTTTGGAGCGGAGTAACGGAAGCAGGCATATTTGTAGAGAAAAGCACATTAATATCGCTGATAGGTTTCTTTGTAGCTAATTCCTATACATGGTGATATCGTATAATGGAGGATCATAAAACTTATTATTTTGCAATAAAATGAACATAAAAACAATTTTTCCTTCAAATGAAGTAACCGATTCGTCATGAATTAAGCTCATCGGTTCCTATTATTTAGAGCAGCAAATTGCTTTAGTCATATCCTCCCTATCAACGTCTTATAAGAAATCGAAGAACTTCTTCCCGCTGCTTCAGTGGTCTAACATTGACAATAGAATCAGCCGCTATTTCTTAAATATTGGCATTGTGCTTTTGATCTTGCAATTTTGAATTGAGCTTTCATGAGACGTACAAACTAGCATCGCATATTTAAGGACACTGCTTCCATGTTTTACCGACCGAATCTAAGGATCTATATTAGTTTAACTAGTAATTTCACACGACACGATAAGAACATGATTAAAATGTTGAATATTCAAAAGTTATTTACGACAATTATCGTAAGTCGTCTTATTACAATAGGAGACTAAAAAAATCATCAAACTAAGCCGTCACATTAATTTTAATAGACAACTCAATCCAGTATTGAAATAAGATTTTACTATACAAATATCGTACAGTATTTTATCCACTTGGTAACAATTTCAGTGTACTATCGTTTTCCTTTAAATTTAGTTATTCAGCCTGCGAAAGATGACAGACGAATGTTTAAATAGTTAATAGGAAATTGTAGATTATTAAAATATTATTGTTCTAATATTATTTACATTAAGGAACGTATAATAGTTGTTAATAGGAAACCACTATAACATTTGTATTCTCTTATTAGCACATTGATCTCACTTTAGTTAAGTTTGATTTTAGACGATTAGTTGATAAATTAAGTTATTAGAAAGCAATATACTAGATATTTTCAAGCCGTGGTTTCTTTACACTTTCGCTTCTTAACAAAGTAAACAGACTAGAATTCAGGAATGAGTTTACAATTAAGTAGGAGTCATTTAGATCGAGAAGTGAATAATTTGTGTTGTTTATGCATTAGTATCAATTAATTATAGACAGTCAATTCGTAATACTTTTGTATTGCTTCATAATACTTTACATGGCACAACTTTCTCATACCTATATCTGCTTCATCAGAGCACAACTAAAATAGTAACAATTAATAAATAATAACATGAAAATTATATGGATGAATGTGTTAAATTAAATTGTACAAGATATAGTAATGAAGAGAAATTCAGACTCCCCTTATCTTAACTTAACATAATAATAAAATTTACACAGACAGTCACAAAAATAATTTTATCTAATTTGCGTTGTTATGTATGTGAGTACCATGATTAATGACGGGAAATAATTACGCATACCTAAAGAAAAGGATATCCAGGGAGGCGTCATGTCTAAATATGGCAGAAAACTGTTGTAGGTCGCTGCAGTTCTTTACCTAGATAGGCGGCGTTTAGAATTCATTTTGTGCTTGCGGTCGCAAAGAAAACGAAAATTGACACGGAATATAATAAGTCAATATTAGAACATCATTTCACTGTGGATGTCTATATACGGTTCCCTTTTCTCATGCGAAGTTCATTTAAAGTTTTATGTTAATGCTGTTCTTCGTTTTCAATCTAAAATAGATTAAGTATCGACAATTTAATTGCAACGACTCTACATATTTAGAATGTACTACAAAATCCTTACTCATACAGAACATTTTAATTCACTACACATACTACATTTTACGAAAAATTTAATAATATTTCACTTTCATTTTAAAGCTAAGATAAAAGATTGAAAATGATAGATAAGTGCGGGCAACAGCAGACAAAACTGTCACAATTCATAAGAGCAACAATAAAGGATGATATAAGAATTTGATATATTTAAATTACTCTTTCAAAAGTATTTTCCGAAAACTGCAATAATCCGGTAAAAATGTCAAGAGGACTGATGTCCCTTTTATGTCAATTAAAAAAAATATTGTGTTTAAATATTTTACGTTCATTACATTGATACAGACTCTATAATAACTTAAAATGTACACATAAATATTGACATTCAAAATATCCTTAATGTCTGTTTCACTGCAGAAATGCATTATAAGGAATTATATGATAGCTTACAAGAATATGACAAATAAATACATTTTTAATCACAAATAAACAAACAAAAGATATAAAATCAAAATTCACAATTCTAAAATATTGTGAAAAGATTCAATCAAGTTTCCATTTCATGGGTTTATTCACTACTGTTATCTAAATAACTATTTAATTCCTTTTATAAATAAGCATTGTATCATAAAATTACTATTTATTGACTTTAATAAATTGCCTTTGCTTACTTGTTAAATTAATCCGAAACTTAACAATAAACCGTAAAATTACGTTCTTAGAAACATTGAATATTAAAATTACGAAGGCCAATCACTGCCTTATATTGCTTTCCGCATTTTCCATTTTTCACGTACTACTATTAATTTTGTGGTCAAAATGCAAACGTTGATGTGAAAAAATCATATCCTTGATCCTCCTTCCTCGAGGAAGGGCGTCCGAGCCCTCAGACGAAGAATGCGCTCACGTGCTCCGATCGCGCTCACCTGTCTGCGGCGGCCGAACATGTACTCGGAGAGCAGGTCGCCGAGGAGCGGCGGCAAGAACGGGCCGGCCATGGCGGCGGGCGGCGGCAGAGTCCTCGGCGAGCGTCCGCGCGGCGCCGCGCCTGCACCGCGCCGCGCCCCGCCCCGCCCCGTCCCCGCCGCGCGCGCCCCGCCGCGCCCCGCCGCCGCACCGCCCGGGCCGCGACGCCGCCGCCGACGCCGAAGCTCATTGGCCGGGGCGGGGCGAAGCTCGAACACGGCGTCCAACCCCCGAGCCGCCCTCGCCGCCCGCCCGCACCCTCGCCCGCGCGAGGCCGCCCGCCCCGCCGCGCCGCCTGGCGCGTGGTGCACCGCAGGCGCGCCCTCCCGCTCAGAGGGTGGCCCTTCACGTGCGCCGCGCCGGGGTGGACATGCGTTGCCCCTCCTTCGGGGACGGAACGATAGAAAAAAGAACTCCTCAAATCCTGAAAATACGGGATGCTTGGCTCATAGAAACGGACACAAATTTATTCGTTTCATCTACGTTATTTAGTCTTTCTGGACATGTCAGTTACTTTTTTTTAATTTGTTGCGTCTTTGTGTTGATGCAACGCGTCTCATAACCCGCATTGGGGTTGAGCGCTTATTATTGGGAATAATCCTCCGTTACTTGCATATGCGTATGTCGTAAATGGTAGACGGAAGTCGTTGTCAAGAGGACCGCCAGGAGCATTTCCGCGTACGCGCCCCTCTCGTGCGCTCCTGCGTCACTACCCAGCGGCCAGAATTGTGAAGGAAGTGGGTTAGAGGTAGGCTTGAGGACATTTCACATGGGTTTGATTGATTGATTGATTTTTTCGTGTTTCCGGGGGCGTCAACTGCTTTGGTCATTAGTCCGGTTAGTGTAGTGCATGTTCTTCTCTCGGGAGATGGCGGTGATCTTCCCCCGCTGGATGGCGAGATCCGGTGCCGACCTACCGTCAACTAGTGGAGTTTCCCCCTAACCAGGACTCTCCCGCCAGCGAGGCACCGCCCAAGCCGGGACAAGCTCTAAGCTCCCGACCGGTCTCCCGGAATATGTGGTAGTGTAGAGCATGTTAGTGTAAGTGTGTGTGTAAGGGGAGAGGATAGGGCAAGGAAGTGGAAGGACAGGTCGCGCGCGGTCCGTGGCCCATTTGGTAGGTACTGCTCCGGCATTCGCCTGGTGTTGACCGGAGAAACTACGGAAAACTACCGATCAGAGCAGCCGGCCTCTAGAGTTCTCGTCCAGACAGCGACTGAATTCGACCTAGCTCACTTCACATGGGTTGGTCTAGCCCTTGTGAAGCAGCCTTACTCGTTTTATTGAAGCAAATTTCACATGAGTTTGTCCGAGATGCAACGGGAGTCGAATACTGACATCCTTAGAGAAAGGTGAGCGACTTCGCTCTGAGCCACGACAAAGCCACTACTTAGGCCACGAAACACACTATTTAGGTCATTAATTCTCTTGTTGTAGTTAGAAGGTTGTATCCTAGCAGATGGCAATGTTCCTCTACGATGGAACGTGAGATCCAATGCCGGCCTATAAGTCTAATGGCTTTTACCTTACAGGTCTAACCAGCGGTGTTCCCGAATGATCTCTCGCCGTGTTGTTGTTCAATACATGTAAGTGGATAGGAGGGAACAAGAATGAATAATGAATGATCACGCGCAGTCCGTGGCCTCTTTATTAAGATATTGCTTAAGCATTGACCTAGTATAGATCGGAAAACGATGGAGAACTATCGATGCAGGATCGCTAGAATTCTCCTCCCGACAGTAGTGAAATTCGACCTAGTTCTATTGTTATTGTCAAAAAGCTGACACCGTCACTGACCCAACGCAGTATATAAATTTATCCGAGTAAACCTACTCTTGGTTTAATCTTTAGAAAATGAACAGTTAGATATTGAAATTGTAACGTTCTAGTTGATGGAGATACGGAAAGAGGGAGGGAGAGAGAAAGAAATGATGGGTTGGTGTTGATACTTTAATTATGTTTACAATACATACAAGTCATTTGCTTCAGAATTCTATCATCAAAAACTGAATAATGGACTGGCATTTTATCCATTTAGTCTGAGAGCATCGTTTTCTATTACTTATCTACCTTCCGAATAACTGTAATTATTTAATGACGCCAATTGGAAGTTTACAATTCTACATCATAGTGTGTCCGTTTGGTTCGAACGTCATGATACACCATTTCTAATTACGTCCTGCCTGTTCAGGGTTCTGAAAGATTAAATGACGATCGATGTTTCTGTTTCGCCTCCTAATATTTCAAAACATCGCCATTATGATTCGTCATTCTTTTATCAAAGGTCAATTCATTTTCCTTTCTCCCATCCTGAAATATTGGAGGAAAGATAACTTTCTTCAGAGAAAAAATCGTTGTACTCGAAAATAAAGCTAAAACAATGCATTATACGAACCACTTTTCAATACTAAATTTAGTTATTTCCTTTAAAATTTTGCGATAACCTATTAAACGTTATGTTCAGTTAATGCACTTACTTTATTTGTACTAACTTTCTTTTGAAAATACTCTTTTTAAATCGGCTGAAAAACATTTTTTATTGAAGCAGTTTAGGTCGCCGAAGATTTATTCCCCGGCTAAAAGTGAAAAGATTACTTCACCAATAACATGTCTCAGAATTAATTCAAAAGAAATGAAAATTAAAGAGTAATTGAAGTAAAATAAATGGAGTACAAAAAGAATAACAAGATGTAGATAAATGCCATGAAAATGGAAAAGTATATTCCAGGTTGTTGTTTTTTTCTTTTTTTTCTTTTTTTGGTACCCGCATTTATTTGGCATCCAAAAAAGCGTTAGATTTTCGGCAAAATTCTTCGGCAAAATTCTTTCTCGAAAATCATTTAATCTATGTTTCTGAAAATTTAAAAATTAGTTAATGAAATGTATTCATTCTTACTCTACAAAGAACGTGTTTCTTAATTCCCTGAATTCATTCAAACTAAAATAAAAGGAAGTGCCCTCAATGGACATTTAGCATTGAGTCGTTGTTGCAACTACACATGCAATAAATTGCATATCAATTCAGACTAATTTATATAAAGAACGTAGTTAAATACAGTAAACTGAGGTAAAATGTTTTTTAAACTAACAATGTACTATCTGTATGATTGGTTGATACCAATGTCTTGCCTTTTTATTGAATAATACTTAATTTAATTTACATTGTATTTCGTTTAGTATGTTGGATTCTATCATACATTTTGTGAAACTTATATTCACATTCACGTCTGTATTATCAGTATTTAAGTAAAAACTCATCATTTGTTCAAATGTACGTACTACTAAGAAAAAATTGGCTTTAAATGATCTGTGAGATTTTCCTAAGTTTTTTTAAAAATAAATTAAGTATAAAAGTGAAAAGTTTATTTTTCATCTATTTCACAGTAGTACCTTGTTTACCCCCCCCCCATGTTTCCAAAACTGTAATTATTTTTTCAGCTGTCACACTCTTTCAAAATTCGATTGATTTACTTTTATCAGTTGGGTTTTGGCCATCCTCTTTTCTAACCACCCACTTACATTATTTGAATTAATTTTCCCTTAAAAGTACTTTGTATTTTACACTGACCATAAAGTGTGACTGTTTAAAATATTGACAATGTAAGAAAACATTAAGTGTGATTACGAAACGAAGTGAAATTAATTTCCTTGATTATACATGCAATATAATTAGAATATAAATTTCTAGAAAAATCAGTGTCTCTGATGGAAAGTAATGGTTGTATTAACGAAAGACACCAGAGAGGGGATATCCAAAATAATTTTTTTTATTGTTATATGACTATTAAGTACTATTTTCATGTATAATTTTATCTCGAGGGTTTGGTAGAAAATGCTTTTAACCGGAAAAGGTTTCTCAAAAGCGTCTTTCCACTCTGAAACTTGCCCCTGAAGCTGCTGTGGAAGTTCGTGGACCATGGCTGCTCAAACGCGAGATTCCATGCCAAACTGCTCGCGGGCGCCTTCCGCAGTGGCCCGCGTGCCACTCCTCTTGCGCAGACAAGACTACACTTAAACTTGACAAAACCAACTATAAACTTAAAATAATCTTTGCGCAATTATATTTTGTTATCGTTGGTCATTCAATAATTAAAGAGACAAATTGGTCTGGAGTAAAACCACTTCGTAGGACAAGTTTGGTAATTTTAGGACTTTAAGGTGGCATTACTGGGATGAGCCCTGACCACCTGGAAGATCATTGTTGCGTTCATTACCTCAAATTTAAGTTGAACTACTGCGGGTTCACTGGAAAATTTCACATTGGTTGTACAACGTTCTGTGATTCTTTTTTAACTTGCTGCTGGTAAAAAAACAACTAATATGACTCTAGAATGACTAACGTATATGATAAAGTTGTATGAACCGCAGGAATTTTTTAACAAGTGGGTAGAACATTTCAAAAGTGGTCGGGACTCAATGACTGACGAACATCGTTCTGACCGCATCATCAGGAAAAGTCGTATTGATGGGCTAGGTGCGTTTGTTTTGTGATCATCTCGAAGAACAGCATACAATACAATACTTTTGAACAAGGTGAAGCCAGCCATTAGAGAGAGAGACGTGGATCTCAGAAGAGAGGTGTGATTCTCCACTAAGACAGTGCACGTCCACACACTGCTCAACAAACACGTGAAACCATCGACAACAGGGGTTGGGAGGTATTGCCTCATCCTCCTTTCAGCCCAGATTTAGCCCAACCTGATTTCGATTTGTTTGGTCCACTGAAGGAGACATTACATGGAAAGAAGTTCCAGAATAATGAGGATGTTAAACATTTGTGGAAATTGATTTAAACACCAAATTAAAAAGTTCTTTGCAGCGGGTATAAAAAAGCTGGTAACCCGCTGGGACAAGTGCATATATGTTGGTGAGAAATATATTGAAAAGTAGGAAAAGTCCTGTTTTGCAAAAATAAATCTTTATTTCTCCAGACCAACTTGTCTCTTTAATTATTGAATGCCCCTCGTAGTTTTCGTCGTGAAACATGCTTTATCAGTTTATACCATACTTCAGTCACTTTCCTCTGATGATAGAATGTATTAAGTTTTAATAGAATAGAAGCTTTAGAAAAGCGTATATGAATAAGGAATACACTTTAATCCGAGAGATAAATGAAATATTATATACTGATATCATTTTGTGCAAATTATTAAAGTAGTGCACCAATATTAGTGACACTTGTGCTCAAGTAACCAGATAGATGTGAAGGGCGCAGATATCCCGCGATATCAGATCTAAAGTATTGGTATCGTCCATTCTGGATAATGGCACTGCAACAAGCATTCTCGGACAAAGCGGTCTCGGTGCACTGGTCTAGTCGCCGAGACGATAGGACTGAGTGTCTTTGCGCCCGTTTTATTCCCATTGTACGTGTCTTGCACGACAAGTGGAAAGAACTTAAACGTTCGAAGCGTAGCTTATCCAGAAAATAAGCGTTGCATTTTTGTTTACATTCCTGTGAGTAAATTTTGCAACTTAATCCTGCGATAAAATAAGTTTTACTTCAAGAAGGATGCTTGTGCTACAGAATAGATTTACAACCACTTTATCTGCAATGAATCCGAGAAGAGTACATGATTGATTGATTAGGGTTTCCGAGCGCGTCATTCGCTTAAATCATTAGTCCATGTAACGTAGTGCGTGATTTTATCGCGGGATGTGGCGTGAACTTCCTCTGGATGGCGGAATCCGGCACCGACCTACGTCCTCTTGCCGGGTTTCCTAGATATCTCCCACGGCGGGGCTTCGAGCCAGCCGGGACAAGCTCAAAGCTCCCGACTCTGTCTTCCGACTTGTGTGGTAGTGTAGTACATCTTAATGTGTGTAAGAAAAGGGTAAATATATGAAAAAGAAGAGAAACGAAAAATCACGTGTGGTCCGTAGACGGTTGTTTTGGGCACTCCTCTATCATTCGTCTAGTGCTGACTAAAATAACACGAGAAACTCTCGATCACAGCAGCCGGCCGCTAGAATTCTCCTCCAGACAGCGGCTGAATTCGACAGCAATCTAGCTAGGAGGAAAAGGTCATTGCTATTGCAGCTGAGAATCGCTCTGGCGTTGAAGGCCGGGCGCGGTGGCTCGCGTTGCGTGTGTGGCCGTGCGTCGACGGCGCCTCGAGAGCGGGCCGGTGGGTGTCTATTGGGGCGCGGGGAAAGGGGCGGGCGGTTGGCGTTAAATTCGCGCGGTGAAAGCGTCTGCGACCAAGATTGAAAGCCGCCGATAATCCTGTGCAGCGCTAGAGGAGGTGGGGTGGAATGGGCGAGCGGAGGAGGGTGGGACCTACAGGGCCACGTGGGGGTGAACAGCGAGGCGTTTATTTAGTCACAGGTCAACGCTGTCGCGATATTGAGAACACCCAACACTCTCGTTGCCTTGCGCGCCCGCTCCGATGATTGAAAGTAACGTTTTTGCGGCGGGCGGGCGGGGATGGACGAGGCGAGGCGAGCGAGCGTCGTGCGGAAGCGAGAGAGAGAGAGAGAGAGAGAGAGAGAGAGGAGAGAGAGATCTTGTTTTCAAAAATCCAGCGCGGGCGCGACGGACGCAAAATCCAGCACGGGCGAGTGTATGGGCCAGCGCGAGTTCCTTTCACTTGGTGCGTCGACCAGTGCGTCCACGCGCGGCTGATTCGATCTAATCTCGCCTAATCAGACACGGCAGCCTCCGCGCAGAGCTCAATAAACCGATTGCTGCAAAGGCCGCGCAGAACCTCCGCACAGAGCCAATACAACACAGACCGGAGCTGAAGAGCGGAGCGAATGATTCTTTTCTACATTTTGATGTTTGAAGATTATGGCTGAAGTAATATAATTTACATAAAACTTATTTTTCGGTAGTACGGTATTAGTATTTTTCGGCTTTGGATTTTTTGTATCTATTAAAATGACTTTTTCAAACCTCCTTTTACTCGTCATCAGGTTCAAGTTTGAGGGGTGTTCATTAGAAGAAAATGCGTTTCGATATCCGGCAATCGTTGCTGGATTTTCTACGAACAACTGCAATTTTTTGTGGTAAACATTCTTTTGACAAGGTAGTAACTAAGGAATATTGATTTTGTATGGAAGAAAGTCTTGAGAAAGTCAGCAATAATAAAGTAACAATCACATCCATAGTTATGAAATGCAATTGAAGAGCCAACTCGAAAACAAAATACTCAAACATATGAATTTAATAATTCAAAGTACTAATTTTTCTAGCGCGAAATATTTCACCAACATGATATCTCGAGTCATTAATAGTTGATTTTAGTAAAACATTGAAATTATATTGAATAAGCTCTTCAGTGTTTCAGTACTATATGTAACATGTGCTTTATTACGTAAGTAAAGAGTAATTTGTCAATAAAATTGAAAAGGAAGTCTCGATTTATAGCATAGCACTGCATTTATAAAAAATTTTAGTAGAATCTTTTATATTAATAGTTAGTCTCGTAATTCACTTCTTTCTTGGCTTTTTAAAACGAGATCTAAAGATTTTTTTATTTCTGCTCAAGTAACTATTAATTACATTTTATATTTTTCATTAACTTTGCAAGTGAAAATATGGGGCACTATAATGAAATATGGCAAATATCAGACAATTTTTGGCACCCTGTGATTAAAAATATCAGATGGAAATCCAACAGCACTTTTGAAAATTGACTGTAGGTGAAATTGGTGCATTGATAGAACGCAAAGCCCTAAATTATTGGAAACGCAAATTTCCGGAATCGATAGACATGAATAAAGCAGCTGTTCAAAACGAAACACCAGTCACTGAACATACTTGATAAAAATTGAGGTAATAACCTCGCAATCCTCCAGCCTTCAAAACAGGTTCCCTCATTATTGCATATGAGGATACCATTCCAGCAGTTGTTTGAAGTTTTCAAATCATCAAACGCTCTCCCCTAAACTGGCAGAATTCATCTACGTCGCTGGCTTTGCTAATGTTGGCCCGTCATTGACCGAAAATATCGCGCGTAATTACAAACCCATCACCCCCTTGTCCGCGCGCCCGGTCTCCGAGCCCCAGACGACAGTCGCCGCCACAGCAGCCGCCAGCGTTTACCAGCGGACGGCGCGCATTTGATCCCCATGAGTTAGGGCGGCGGCGCGCCCCCTTCTTTCCACCCTTTCAAGCAGCCCCACCCACCCCGTCTGGCCCTTGCGGAGCAACAACTCGGCAGGGTGGATTTCTAGGCCCGCATCAAACGCGTTATGCGCTCTCAAGCGCCTGCACTTATTTTGCCTGCACGCGCCGCGCTCGCCTACCACGTCGCTCCCGCCGCGCCGTCGCGCCTGTGTGTGCGTGGGGCCTCAGCTGCGATTCCAGCGCAACAGTTAATGAAAATCGGGTTTGGCGGAATACCTCCTCTGAAAAGCCACACCGGCACGGCGTTCTATAGGGAAATGAGCGTACATTTTATAAGCAGAACTGTGGCGGCGCCATTCATCCGGGCAGGCCGGGACAGCGGCGGCGGCAGCGGCGGTCGCATTGAATCACGCGGATTCGCACAGAACGCGGCAGCGGCGGTGGAGGGCGGGGGCGGCCGAACCGTCGTGCTCTCTCCACCGCCCTCCGCCGCCGCCGCCGCCATTGCGGGCGCCGCCCCGCACCGTCCGCCCCTGTGTTCTAATTAATCAACTGACTGTCCCGCCTTATTCAGGACGCGGATCGCCCAACGACCCTGCGCCGAGGCGGCGGTTTGCGGCGGCGGCGGCGTGCCGGCGCTGCCTCGCCTCGCCACTAGCCACGCGCTCCCTTTGCACTCTTCCGCGCGCCTCGCTGCCCATGCTGAGACCGGTTGCAGCGACAGTTGCACAGCTCGAGGGCGCCCACGGGCTCCAGGTAAGTTGTTTCCGACAGGCCAGGGTGAGAAGAGCGCCGTATTACTCGCTATCACGCGGAATGATTTTGTCTTCTATCAGGACGCAAATTATGGGTTCTGCTAGTTGACGGCACAGTACTGTCCGTGAAGATAAAGCCAAACGCGTGACAAGGTGGAATACACGATCACTGGGAATTATAATAATTTGACCGTGTGCTAATACGTGATTAATTTGTTCATGCTGATGTTTTAATTCATTGGAACATATATGAATTTCAGGACTCTTATCTAACGAGCTTTGAGTCCATATCACTTCTTCTAAGGTAAACAAAAAATAAATTTAACAGATACCAAAAGATGTCTTAAAATAAATGACAGTACCAGAAATACAAGAAAAGAATTAGATATGGAAATGTAATGATAAGGTATAATTTTAGAATTTTCCAGATGGTGTCCTCGAAACCTGCATCAGGACAGCTCGTCCCTCACCCCAGGTATCTTACCAATTGTTCCCCATTAAGAATCATCTAAAGTCTTCAAAAGTTATTTCTTGAAACATTTTTATGTATGAGATATGAACATCAAATTATAAAGTTATTGATTATGTAATACGTATATCATTGAAGTTGAACTTCCGATTATAATCTACACCCAAAAATGTTCACCCAAATGATGTTCTTTAAGAAACAGTTTATGAGTCGTCGGCATGCAAACAGTGTACGATGCCGAAATACGTAAGAGTACAAACAGTTCCGTATTAATGTAATACAAACAGTTCCGTATGCCGAAATACGTAAGAGAGCATTCAGACTGAGGAAATTCGCGCGTCTGTTATCCAAGATTTGATTGTAGAAAGTATTGAATATTTTTTTAAAACAGACTGCAAAATACTATTTGTAAAATTTTAATCTTTTGACAATGAGTGAAATATTTTTTCAAAAATTATGTTTTAGGTCAGGTTTGTAAAACTAACTTAAAATGTAATATAGGAGTAGCATTTATTTAACAATTGCCAATATTAAAAAATATTTGAAAAAAACAGTATTGCAGTGTCTATTTTTGTTATTGTTTCTTAAGAAAAAAGATCAGTAGATTTTTCTCTCAGCCATTTTTGAAATTGTGAAAGACGCAGATCTTTCCATCCTGATCGCGCCGACCAACGTTTGCTCCCCCCCCCCTCTCTCTCTCTCTCTCTCTCTCTCTCTCTCTCTCTCTCTCTCTCTCTCGCTCTCGCTCTCGCTCGCTCGCTCCATAGAGGAAAGAATATCCTGTGAATAAATCCTGTCTCAATGCGCGTTCGCTCTTTCTCTGCCCCTCCCCACCGTGCCCATGCGCACACATATGCAAAGAGAACGCTATTTCCACGCACCCAGCCTCTCTACGGGTCACATTCGACTTGACCACATTCATTTCTCTGCTTCTCAAGCGGTACCACCAAATATCGAATAGTGTTACTATTTGTGGGTATTTCCCGACCCTGTTTCACATTGTTTAACAATTTTTACTTTCTCGCACTAACTTTGTAAGCAGAGGAAATGTGTAATCCGCCGGAAAACGGCGAATATTCGACACAAAAACTATTATTACCGAACCCTGGTAATGAACTAGAGGTGACACAGAATAACATAGTCTTTCTCGTAGTAAAGTTTCCTTAGAGGGGATTGACTTTATGATGTTGCCCTATCCTCTTGCCAGCTGTCATCTATCGTCACACAAAGTGCAGTTTTTGGACATTTTCTCAACTTTTCGGTTCCCTAATAGTATAACCGAAATACTATATGTGATCAAAAGTATACGGACACCTGGCTGAAATGGACGTAGAAGTTCGTGGCGCCCTCCATCGGTAATGCTGGAAGTCAAAATGGTGTTGGAAGAAATAAAAAGAGGTCATCTTCACGTCAACATATTATGTTGTTATGTTGACGAGGATGACCTCTTTCACTCTTCTTATAAGAACGTCAACAACGCAGATCAGAATTCCCCACAAAATGGTGTTGACCAACCCTTAGCCTTGACTTAGGCCTGGCACGAAGTCGGCGTTCCAAGACATCCCAAAGGTGCTCTACAGGATTCAGTCAGGACTCTGTGCAGGCCAGCCCGTACAGGGATGTTGTGTCATGTAACCACTCCACGCCACGACACGTACGGAAGTATGAACAGGTGCTCGATCTTGTTGAAAGATGCAATTGCCATCCCAGAAGTGCTCTTCAACAGCGGGAAACGAAAGGTTCTTACAATATCAACGTCGTCTGTGCTGTGAAGTGCCACGCACGCACAACAAAGGTCAAGCCCCACCAGGAAAAACATG
>CAXIVR010000002.1:74847482-74869982 GCA_964035755.1 Teleogryllus oceanicus | reverse complement strand
AAAATGGCACAAGCCTCTTTACCGTTTAACTCTGATTATTCGAAAAATGCAAAGTTAGAAAATAATACGAGTATCTCCTGTTGTAGCACCATTAGTTTATCGAATAGGTTGCCTAGACATGTAATTCAAATGTACCCTCTTAAACGCATTCATTTCAGTACCCAATTCGCCTCAGATTGTCTCCATCGCTTTCAACATTTCAGATCATTCAACAGGTGAAGAAGTCATTGTATTTAGTAATATGTTCAGCAATGGTGCGTTGTGGTTAAAATCATTACACATTGAGAGTGGTGATTTTCTAGAACATTCCATCTCCATTCCGTACAGCAACAATGTAGTGTAATTTGCAAGTATTCAATTGAACGAATGACAATCACCTCGAAATGTGCTCGAGCGAGGTACCATCAGTTTACCTTAATTATAGGAATTTAAAGTAAGTGTGAGAATAATTTAAGCAATAGTAATTTCTTAGGGCTGCTCCATAATACAAATTTACATCAATCAGTAAGGTCTAGACCATATCGTGAGAACTGAAGGTCTCGATATCAAGTGACGCAAGGACATAAATCTCTGGTACTACCATTCTTATCAATGACTGATTATTTTCGTGTCAACTGCTATTGTCATGCTTCATAAGCGTATTAGCAGTAGTGATTATTGTTTTTTTAATTACGGGAGGTGACCGTGTCCTCCCCCCGTTCGATGGCGACATTTGGCGCCGACCCACCCGTTCTCTGTCTTGCGGGGTTTCCTCATCCTGGTATCTCCCACTAGTGGAGCAGTGCTACAGCCTGGACAAGCTCCAGGTGCCAGAGTGGTCTCCCCGACGTGTGTTGCGTAGTGCATATAAGTGTATGTGTGTGGTATTCGGTAGCTGTCTAGCTAGTGTTGAAAATCCTAATCGCTGTTGGGACCTCGAACCAGTCGTAAGAGCTTTTGGTCGTGACATCAGTTGATGCCCTCCAGTGGGTGTTTTCTCCAATATTTCTGCTAAGTTTAAGTTTCTTTTCACAGTACACGTATATTCATCATAAATTGGTTAAGGAGACTATTTAAAAATTATAGACAGCATATTCTGAGTCAATTATAATCTGAGTCTCATACAAAATTGGGTTTATGGATCTTGATGTTCCCCTCAGACCTCACTTTGCACTTCATTGAGGTGGGATTAGATAAAATATGCACTTGCATCAATGTCAAATTCGTCTTTTAATGCTATAATCCTGAAACTTTTAAATCTTCAAATGTATGATCGTTGCAATATTTCTATATCTATCATTTGTCATTAAATATAGCTCAACTAAAAACATAATTCATGTTTGTAAGCTAGCAACAAGTAAGATCTCTTAATCACTTTGAGTAAAATGTTAAGAGTTGCTTGAGTTCCAGAAGTTTCCACATATCATTTCTCATTTATGATAACCGAACTGGTTTTGATATAAAATACTGAGATGTCTGCAAATTCCTACGAAAAGGGATTTATCTTTTCTATTTTTTGCCAGTTTCAAAAACCTGTATAAGATAAATGTTTCATTCAAATGTAACTCTTCTGAAGTAATGATTAGGGTTCGGATGTTCATGACCTATAAATGGTACAAATATGCAAGCATTTACGTCTTAAAAATTATGAAAATATGACCATAAATATGACTTAAAAAAATTTGGTTTTGATATTAGCAAAATCTCCAGTCAGTGTGGTGCCCGAAAACGACATTAGTTTGATGGAGACAGCTTCGCTTTCATTGAATGCGTTAACTTATACTCTTCGATGAAAGCTTATTTAATTGGTGCAGAAGTAATTTGCGGCGGTAAGCTACGTGCTCCAACGTGTAAGAAGGGGTTTGAGGAGGCAATGGCAGCAAAGGAACCATTTCCTTGAATTTTGCATTTAAAGAGTTTGATAGATATACTACTTTGCAGAAATTAACTTATCTACGTCAGGATAATTTCCACGAATGTCTTCCGCAATTCTATTTAGTGGGTGTACCATGCATATTCCATGTATCATTGTACCATGTATCTACCCTAAGTAGAGTGGCGGCAGACCTTTGCCAGCTTTCACCATATAAGGGCTGAATCAGTGACTAGAAGTAATACATTTTCTCTCTTCACTTCTTCAGGTCTCAACAGATTCATTGCTAATGCAAGGTAATAGCAGTTGTTGAGTGATTAGTTCTGTCCAATGTTCACAGGAAGTGATAAATTTTTATCCTGCTCGATCTCTCCTTAAACACCAGCAAAGTTTGAATTAGAAGATGCTGAAAACCTCTTTGAGATTACCCCCAAACAATTAACTGGAAAAATATAATTATAAAGTATGACGAAAATACAAAACGGAAAATGAGAAAATGATTTTAAAAAATCAAAACATGACTTTATGACATCTGCAAGTTATAATTTTGCGTCATCGTAGATAAAACCCGTGCTTAAAGTATATTTTTTCATGAAAATAATCAAAGAAAAAATATGACTTGGCATAAAAATCCGGACCCGTGTAATGCTTCCCTAAGAGCCTGTACAATTTCTCTACTAGAAATTACTGTGGTTAATTGTGAGTCACAAATTCTTCAGCGGAACTAAAACACAAAGCTCAATTCTTGTAACGTGGTTATCAGGTGTTCATTTGTTTGTCGCTATACACTTTACAGTAATTTTCTTTTGTTACGAACAGGATTTTACGGAACTACAGCATTTCTTATCACGTTATTTCGCTGCAAATGATAATGTGAATATCATGAAAATCGGATTATACGAAAAAGACTTTAAATAAATTCAAATGAGTGACTAACAGCATCGCGGTTTAGCCCATTGTTAACATGCTCATACCGCTCCTTTCCATGGCGTACAGTTCGATTCAGTAGAGTAGATTATAAGGTGCATTTATCCTAAACAATGGTCCAGTATATGTTTCTGAGTGCTGATGAGAAAACACTTCTTTGATCAGAATCAGAGGATGTTTTCGTGCTAACCACATACTATACCCTCTTAACCCATGACCACGAGGCCGGAACGCTGCTGGTAGGCGGCGGCCAAGTACAGACAGAATGATTAAGAAAAATAAATCAAATCGCTTTTTGAGTTATCTAAGCTTCAACTAAACTGTAATACAAGAAAAACTGTACCCATTGTTAGTTTTATATTTCAAGTTTATTAATTTGTCACCGACCATTAATTTGTCAAAAGGGGAGAACAACTGAAATCCCCGATTCGATATTACTAACATTGAGTATAAAGGCTACGCTCTAAAGGGGGAAAATGCTTAATGATGGTAAGAATTTTAACTCATAACGATAATACTCAATTTGATAAAATATAAACAAGGAACAGACTGGTAAATCCTACAAAATTCAACAAAACACTGTACCGTGTGAATTTGAAACCAGCTTTCAATTCAAAATAGTGTTTATTTGAGTTCATCAACCCGTTTAGATGTGACGTTATATCAGTATTTCTTTTAGTTCGTTAAAATTATAATATACATTCATTTCTATGTAAGGTCAGATCATTTTGCCTCAATGACTGTATTAATGCGGTAGGTTTTGTAGATACATTGTTTAAATCGTGAATATTTGCCTTCGATTTTTCTTATAGGTAGCACTGATCGAATAATAAGTTGAAGCAAACAGTAGACGGAATCTTTGTATGTGACGACGAAAATCACTAGCAAACAGAGAGGGCTGTCACATTGCGAAGGTAAAGGTAAGCTCGGACTTCAAAAAGCAATGGTAGAGGCTGGGAAATCAGTCACGCTTTTGACGTCATTCTAGGTACGAACTTCACCTCCACAGAATATCGTCCTCTGATTTTCACCGACATGCCCAATGCCCAAACATCCCGTTCACTCTCCTTTGCTAATGTGCTTTCAGGCACCAGACGAACCGCTGTGCCATTTGCGTCTTCAGCGTGTTATCTGCCGGCTGTTGCAGTGAGAGCCAGCCGGGGCTTCTTGTACGGTGCCCGTTATTGTTGCCGCAGATTTTCCGTCCCACGTCAGTAATGCCCGCTGTGTGGGCGCGACACGCGAGCGCCGACCAGGTCATCTCCCCCTGGCTGTGCGAAGCGTCATCGCTTCTGCCTTTATCTCACCTGCCGCCGCCTGCGCCGCCGCCGCCAGCTGCTTAGCTCACCGCTGCACCGGTATCGGCGCGTACGTCTAAAGGGAGATTAGAAACTCAGCTGTAAGTGGGGCCCAAGACCAGCAGTAAGCAGAGCCGGATAGCTCAGTCGGTAGAGCATTGGGCTTTTAACCTAAGGTCAGAAGGGGTTCGGAAGTCCTGTTCGGGCCGGATAGTGCGTGAATGTGGAAATTAGTGCGTCCTCCCTTGAAGAAGTACTTGCAAAGGCACTCGAATGTTT
This sequence comes from Teleogryllus oceanicus, assembly GCA_964035755.1. Taxonomy (NCBI): domain Eukaryota; kingdom Metazoa; phylum Arthropoda; class Insecta; order Orthoptera; family Gryllidae; genus Teleogryllus; species Teleogryllus oceanicus. The sequence continues at coordinate 74,865,626 of CAXIVR010000002.1, read as the reverse complement.
ACACTACATATGTTGCGGTCAAACCAAAGTTTGTATGATCAAGAACCGTCGTCAGATAAAGTTACATGATGATTTAAATATTTGATGGAAAGTCAAGCTGAATTTGAACACTATTTTTATATTCACTCCAAAGTAAAATATAAGTACATGCTAAAGTAGTATAAATATTCAAACAAATAAAGAAATAACTATAAATATGCATTACCTTTGCAAAGTGTTAATATTAACACCGTCATTGATCCGTAGAATCAGAGATTTTCATTGATCACTTCTTATTTTACTCTTAAAAAATAACAGTGCTGATGTAATCATTTGAATAGTAAAATAAAATATATATTGTGACAGAAGAATATGAAATCAATCAAATAGTTTTAAAAAATAATATTGATTTTCCCACTTACGATTTTAAAATGCTTTATTGCATTCTTCACAACTTTTAGAATGAAGGATTTTTTAATTTAATGCCCATTTAGTTATTCCTGTATGTTTAAACATTATATTAATTTAGAGATCCTATTAAAACGAAATAGGCATAAATATAAAATATTGCAGCAATATTAGAAAACATATGTTCATGAGTCCAAGGAAAAAGAGAATGTTTACGTTACCAATAAAAAACTTTAAAACGACATTTGAAACAGTAAGGCCAAAATGGTAATTAAATAAATTACTGTGAGGCATAAAAGATGTAATATAAAATTAATTTATGTTTTTATGTTATGGCATAATGATGATTGCTTTACTTAAATAGTATGTGTGGAGTTATATATTTTAGTGCATGTAATTAATCAGTTTTGGGATAATATACTAAATTAACAAACTGGGAGATGGGCATCAACTGATATCAATGCAGTGCCTCTGACCGGGAGGTCCTAGGTTCGAATCCCGATGGTGGCACGATTTTCGACACTAGATAGATACTTAGGATAGGTTCAGTCGCTCTGATGGAGAATTCTAGTGATCGGCTGCTCTGATCGGTAGTTGTCCGTGGTTTCTCTTATCAATACCAGACGAATACCGGAACAGTACCCTAACAAACAGGGCCGCGGACCATGGCTGGCAGTCCTATCCTTGTTTCTCTTCAATCCTACCTTTCTTACGCCGCTGGCACCCATACTACACTACCCCACATGCCGGGAGACCCGTCGTGAACTTAGAGTTTGTCCCGGGTGGGGCGGTTCTCCGCTGGTGGGAGATACCTAGGTAAGGGAAAACCCCACGAGCCGACGGCAGGTCGGCGCCATATCTCATCAATCAATACCAAACGAGGGAAGATCACCGCCTCGCGTGATAAAATAACCTTAGCAGTTAACGCGCCCGGAATCATCAATCGAAAATCTAAATTAACAACTCATTCAATTAAATCATTACTGGACCGGAAATAAATACGTGGCATAAAATGCAGCTCAATAAGTCGGATTGAATTTGTTTTCCAATATTATAAAGATATTTATATACCTTCAAATCCATGAAAAAGATTTTCCCAGGTGATGACCAATCATTATTGTCCTCGCCAATTAATATATAATTAGGGAACAGAATTTATTGTAATAAAAAATGAAAAATATGTACATATATATTATACTTATTTTTTCCAAAACAACTCAGAAAAATAGAAAATATGTAAAATAAAAAATTCATTATTGTGTGTTTAAAATTGTTTCTCTACAAGCATTTTCCGATCATAGGAACGTGCTGATCAGTTTCTCAAGGATTTGGAGTGGCTACAGTGAGTTCTACTGAAGTAATTGTACACTGGACCTCTACATCTAAGAATGTTATTCGAAATATAAAATACATTCTTAACATATATCTAATATTTACAGTGCCAATTTGGTATTTAGTAACTAGTGATGGATCCCAGCGGAGAATTAAAAAGAGTATATATATTCCACCCTCTAAATTGAACAACGCGGCAAGACAATTTTCCGTAAAAAATATTTATTAGTTTTGGATCAAGTAAAGAATTTGCTGTTTTAAATATAAGCAAGCACGTGGTTGAAATTACATTTGTTCATAAAAATCCGCTCATCTCAAACTCGCAAGTATGCAGTAAGCGAGGGGGGGTAAGTTTGACAACTCATGGTAGATATATGGTGGTAATAGAAGCGCAGCAGCATTGCAGTTGATTTGTAAGAAAAATGATTCCCATGGCAAGTGTGCGACGATGCATCCGAAATTTTCCTTTTCTACGTATAAATGAAGCGAAATATGTAAGAAATGTGTCGTAATAGGTAAAATAAGAAAAATATGTAATTATACCTAAATGTGTAAAAATATGTAAAATAAAAATAGTTCTAATTCGTTCAGAATGTCTTGTAAACTCTAAAAAATATAATTGAATGTAGGTATCTAGTTCCTGAAAAAATATGTAATTACATGGAAATCCGCTCCCTAAATATAATAATATCGTCCAATGTAATATTCAGTGAAGCTCATTTTTTCCCTATGGTTTTTTCCAAGCGACCGCCGGTTACCCTATACGTGTCGATGGGACACGTAAAGGCCATACACTGGGAACTAATAACAAGAGTACTAGTGCCTTTGATCTGGGGTCAACCCAGACGCGAGTCCTGCGCGACAACACATACATGAGAGACAAGAGACAAACACCCATGCGCAAGGCAGGGCTCGAACACGACCCTCGGCCCAAGCGCTGCTTCAGTACACGCTCTTAGCCATATCGACCATCAGGTCAGCTCAAAGAACATTCTTACACAAAACTGTTGAAAATGTCTAACATGTATATTTGCAAGTGTTTAATTACATATTATTTTTTAAATACAATTGAGTGAATGGGAATGAACATATTTATGTTCACTTTAAGTTTACAATGTTAACAAAATGTTTTTATGAAGTTTTCTCTCTTTACAATTCAAGTTCATAAAATTATGGTGCTTAAAATATATGTTTTCAGCTTTAACGTGATTTCAATACTTGGTATTAGACGTATTTTTATTACGTTTGTACAAACAAAATTACTACTTTCGACACATATCAGAAATCTATTTTGTTAAGTAATGCCGAAAACATAGTCTTGTGAGAAAATATCGTTCATCAAACGTCTATACATTAAATTAATCGTTCATCAAACATCTAGACTGTATTCAAAACATGGAAATGCAGTATTCTAAGAGATATTTGTTTGTTTCTACACGTCGCGATGTTAATGTGTAGCACACTTTCTGTCACCATTCCAGGGGCTGTTAATTGGTGAGCGAGTCCTCGCGAGGTGGTCGCTGTTCTCGGGCGCAAGGACGGAGTGCGCGCGGGGGACAGGGCCGCCCGCCTGCCCGCAGTGATATACGTAATTAGACGCACGCCGGGGGCCGCACACATGCGCGCCATCAAAGACAAGATGAGGGCGGGGCGGAGCGGGGGCGGAGCGGAGCGGGGCGGGTGGGACGGACGGGCGCGGGGCGGCGCGCATGTGCGGCCTCCGCCCCGCTCACTCCCGCCCCCGCTCCGCCCCGCCCTCATCTTGTCTTTGATGGCGCGCGTCCCATCTGGTCATGCGGAGCGAGGAGCCCACACACGTGCGCGCCATCAAGAAGACAAGATGAGGGCGGGGCGGGCGGGGCCCGGAGCGGGCGGGAGCAGGTGGGACGGACGGGCGCGGGAGCGGCGCGCCGCCCGGCTGGTGCCAGGTTAGCGCGCGCGTTAATCCAGGTACCCTCGCGCGATGCGAGGCGGCGCGAGGCGGCGCGAGGGGAAGGACATGAGGCAGCGCGGGGCGCCTCCGTAATATCCGCATTGTTCGCCACGGCGATGCTGATCAAATATGAGCGCGCGACGCAGCGCAGCCTCCTCCGCGCGTCCCCCGCCCCGCAGCCGCGGGCGCGCGCGGAGCAGGGCTGATTCAGGGCAGGCCGGGGGCGGGCGGGGCGTGGTTTAATCCACTCTAAAGCGCGCCGCACATGCGACCTGCGCACAAAACGCAGAACGCGAGGCTGATGCCGCCGGGCAGCGCCGGCGAGGAGGGCGGGGCGGAGGCGGGAGGAGCGCAGCGAAGGGCGGGGAGAACAACGCCGCCGCTGGATTCTGCTCCCCCTCCGCCCCTTGTGCCTCCATCGCCGCGCGCGTCTCTGTTGGCCTATATATTTGTATTTGTTAATTACTCCAGTGCCTGCTGGCGCATAAAGGAATGCTGATTAATGTGCAGGAAGCGAATGGAGAAAAACGAGACGGCGCGCGCGGAAGAATAGGACTCGGGATGAATACCGCGGCGCGGCGGGCGGGGCGCGAGCGGGACGGGGTGGAGCAGGCGGGGACGAACGGCTGTTACCGCAGCATGCCCGCCCGCCGCGCGCGTCCTGCCCGTCCCGGCCCGTCCCGCCCGCCCCGCCCGCCCGCCGCCCCGCCCGGATATTAATTGTATGGGCGCGCGGCGGAGGCGGCGCGCTTCTAAAGCCGCTCGTCGCCAGTGTGCGAGGTGCAGGTCGCGATCGCCACGGGAGCGCATTGTCGCCGGCGCGCCAATAAGCCCCGCACAAAGACGCGCCGCCGCTGCCGTCCGCGCCGGGCGCCCGCCCACCACCAATCCGCCCCTCCCCTCCCCTCTTCACCCCTCCGCGCCCCCTGGCGTCGCGTCCCGTCTAGGCGACCGCCGATGCGTCGCGGCCGCAATCGCAGCCCCTCAGGCGAAAATAATTAATTTCCGGCGGAGGCGGTCCGCTGCTGGCGCGGGGGTGGGAGAGCGTAGGGAGGGGGAGCTCTCGTTTTTGCTTCTTCGTCGCCAATGGCAGTTCTCGGGAGGCGGAACATGATAAGTCGTTTGTGAGCAGCTTGCGAGAATTGATATATAGCGCCTAAAGGAAGAAATTGGTTGCTTGATGATCGTAGGATAGGTAATTGCTGATGGAAACAAGATGCACTAAAACAAATTCATATCAGAAAATAGTGTATTCACGACAGAAGAAATATGCTGAGGAGAAAACATAGCAAGGGCAAAGGGCAGAAAAGCAAAGTTTGTGATGAAATTCTCAAGCACAGCCTCCAGTCCTTACTGTTGATAATCACATTGGAGGTGAATACTATTTCGATTTGAGATACAATAATAACAATAATAATTACAAATATCATACAAAGTAATATAAAACTGAATATTCTATTAATTTAGTGTGTTTGTATGAATTTTTAGTGCCTAAGTAATTTTGGGATATGGTGTTTAGGCAGTAGTTTTCTCTCACAGAGTGTAAGTGCTAAAATCCCTTCTGAATTTCATTAGTGCTTTATGATATTCTCCTTTTTTTGTTTCTCTTTTCAGATTCTATTATGAAATTTTTACTATATCTCTCTTATTTTCAGGTAGGTTTTTGCAGATACCTGATATCAAAATACAAAACATCCTTTATGTTCAAATTATGAATCATTTTGTATTTTTTAATAGTTCTAAATAAATAAAATTTCCCACGTATTAAGTGGAAATATAAGGTAATAACTTCGACTGTTCCCAATAAGATAAAACATTACTTAAAGACGATGCTAAATTGCTCATATCAGTAGTATCTTATTACAGCTGTGGATGCATTGCGTACTTGTGCCCAGGCCGAGTCTTTGAAGGGCGGTGTAACTCAGCCAGAGGGGCGCATTGAAGCACTGGTTGCGACCGCTCCGTTGCGCCATCTGTCGGTCAACAGCGCTCCCAACAGAACTGCGAGGGCCAGCTACACAAGAAGGGAGAAGGCCGGCCCGGTGGCCGAGATCCTTCAGGCAGTAGTGTCGTAATGATCTTGGACCGAAGGGTCCTTGAGTTCGAGTCCCGCCTCGAGCATGGTTGTATTTGTGTTCGTTACTTTCACCCCCTTATCATCATATCGTTTCATCCTCATAGTTACCATACCGTTAACAGCAGTAGCGGTCGCTAATGACCTAAGATGTTGATGCGACCTTAAATAACCAATTTAAAAAAAAAGAAAGGGAGATCGTCTTTGGTCGTCACAGTTATCGTTCGGCATGAAACCACTATCACTTTGAATGCAGGGTCCCTTTACTCATTCTCTTCGTTCTTCTCAGTATTGTGTAATGTACCTTCAATTCCTTGTATGTTTGTTATTTTCTTTCACTTTTTTAATCACATTTTAAATGTTAGTTTTACACATTCTATTGGCCTAGACTATAGGTGTTCCCACACTGACGTGAGTTATTACAGTGAGTGTATTTATTTTATACTTGGTATTTCACATTCCATACGTGTTTTTCCTGCTTTGCACAACTCCCTTTCCAGGAATTCCAATGCGGATGAAACGTCCCGACCACTTGAAATGAGAAGGTTCAACTCACATTTCAGTCGTTTAGAAACTGTTGTAAAATTTTCATCACTCCTGATGATCATCTACCTACAGTAACTATTTGTACACAGATTGGATAACGAGTACGTTGAACATTTACTGATATAACTTTACTACCTAATAACTCATTTTCTTCGATTTTGTCAGTTTGAACACTGTCATTCCAAAGGTTCTGCGTATTTCAGCTCAAATAATTTAAGTCAGGCCAGACAGGTTAGGAAGATTAAGAGAACTTCGAAGAAATTACAGTAAAATTATCAATTTTGACAATTTTGTAACAAAGTTTTCCTATTGTATTGTTTTACTAATTCAGGACATGTTTATTAATTAAATGTTTTAGTGACGTATAGTACTCGTTAACTGCTCAAATTACTATATGAAACAGTAAATATAATAACGTGAACAATTATATGGTTAATTCGTTATTTATGCACCATTTCTAAAGCGTCCAAGAACTGAGATTATTTAATACTCAACATCCAATTAGGAAAAATTAACACTTAAATTTAAATGTGTAATTAGAAATTTGTTAAAATTTCATTACATTTAGGTGGATTTCATAAAAGTGGCGTTTTTGCTCCACAGTAACTCTCAAGGGAAAAATATGTTTCTCAACATTTATATTCTGCTGTCAAGCAGCCAGCTAGAAAACTCATTATGGAAACACACTGGCAATGCTCGCCCAGATACGCCGGTGTGGAATGGTCAGGTCGCTGCCGCGCCGCCAGCACCTGCGGGGGCGTGAAGGCGCGCGCCCTCCGCTACCTGCCGCCCCACCCACCCCCACCCCATGCCTCCTTGCCACTCGGCAGGTGCGGGACAAAGGGCGTGCGCCGGGGCGCGAACCGGCGGGTGGGGCGGGGAATAACGCCTCCGCCGCCACCGTCGCCTTCTTCATCAGCGCTGACGGGATTACTGGGGCGGCGGCGGCGGCCACGGCCGCTGCCTTCGTTTCCTGCTGGGCGGGGCGCCCGTCGTCGGCCCCGCCTCCTCCCGCGCGCTCGCGTATCATCTAATTCACCTTTGGGCGGGGGAAAATAAAATGAAGACGGGAAAGAGGAGAGATAAAAAGTAAATGAAAAGTAAAAATGCTTTGTGAGAAGATGGATTGTAGAGGAACCCTTTTCCGAATATGAACTAATGCATAATTTTCATTACTCTCCGCGACAGCGCGCGCCGCGTCACGCGGCCCCCGCCGCCCTCGCCGCCTCCGCCGCTCCACCCCCGCACTCCGCTTTCGCTTTCCTCCGCCCGCCTCCGCGCCGCCCGCCTCTGCCACCGCCTCCCGTGGGAACAACGCGCGATGATGGTCATCAGCGGCTCGGCCGCCGCCTCCACCAGCCTCCGCCTCCGATCCGCCGCCGCCCCGCCCCGCCGCCGCCGTGCCGCGCCGGGCCTCGTCACCCCGCCGCAGCGGCAACCGGGGCCGCGCCATATTATCCGAGCAGGGCAGGCAGCGCCATCAAATCAGGGCGGCGCAAGTGAGCCGCCAGGTAGCCCGCCCGCCCCGCCCCGCCCCACCCCCTTGCCCGCCCCGCCCCGCCCGCCCCGCCCGCCCCCTTACCCCGCCCCGCCCCGCCCCGCCCCGCCCCGCCCCGCCCGCCCGCCCCGCCCGCCGCCCCGCCCGCCCCCCCCCGCCCCGCCCCGCCCCCGCCCCGCCGCCGCCCCGCCCCCGCCCCGCCCCGCCCGCCCCGCCCCGCCCCGCCCCGCCCGCCCCGCGCCCGCTCCTCAGCCACCCACGCCTGCGATGTCGAGAGAAACCGGCTCAGAGATTCGCCACCTCTCCTGCTAATTCGACATACCACTGTCTCCGCTATCTTATGCTTGGGCCCCTTCTTCTGAATTAATATCGTAATCAGTTAAGAATGTTTTCATTCAGGTAGATTGGTAGGAGTAGTCACAGATCACTTCCGAGGTCGATATTTTATTATATTTATTATATCTGGTGTGTATGCGTTGGTAAATCATCTATTATAATTTTCTCATCTTTTTCTTATTTTAAAACGTCACTACACACTTATCACAATAGAACTATAGCATATTGAGCAAAAATTTGGAATGGATGGAAAATCATCATCTCCCCGATATTATCTTGATGAATGCAATGAGAAAGGTTTCATTGATATTCATAGTTGAATATTCCTGTATTTACTTTTATAAGTTTTAGTTTCACCACTTTCTGACTCCCTCTTATTCAGTAATAGAAATAAATGTACGACTGTACCCAATTTCGTTAATAATTAAACCATATCATTTTTCACCGACCGAAGTTAAGTCCTATTTTAAATCAACCGACCGTCATTTCCGGTGTTTGGCTGCAAAGTTTGCAGTTGGCTGCCAACTTTGCAAAGTTTGCAAAGTTGGCTGCAAAGTGCAGAGGCGTTGGTCAATTTTCTTCTAATTTTTTTTTTTACCTCTAAAATTTCTATAATTTCCAATTCGAAACTCTCCTTCACCTTCAATATTAACCTAGAGATTTCGTTCTTAATGTAATATAAGATTATATTACATTTTAAATAATATTAAATAATAGATTTTCTAAAATATTAGTAGTTTTGAAAGAAAATTTGAATCAGTTGTATTTATCTTTTGAAAAAGGCTTTGTAGACAAGGCGTTGTTGTATGCTGAACTGTTGCATTAGCCTCGAACGGCAGATGTTTAACCCTAAGCGTCCTTACAATGGATTTTTGGGCCCGGTCGCAGAGGCATCGAAGGTGTTATCAGGAAGATATAAACAGTCAGACATGGAACTGTGGTCATTCCCTTATATAAAGTATATCAAATATTCAAATTAATGCCTGTGAAGTGAGTTTCTGGCATTAATTCGGAGAAGAAGATTAGATAAAATCCGGGTTACATATTAGAGTAAATGAGTGTAGGTGAAAGTAGATTAGTATTTCGTACGTCGGGCCAAATGCGCGGGCAGTTGCGGCCACAAGCACTCTGCACTAGGGTTGTTTTGTGCATGAAGTCTAATAAACAATAGAAACCAAATATTTATTTTATAACTTAGTGAAATGGATAGAGCTAATAATAATAATAATAATAACAATAATAATAATAAAAATAATAATAATTCCCGTAAAACAGTTCTAAAATTCTTAGAGCAACACAGTTTTCAAGAAAATGGCATTACTGATAAAGCTGGTAAATGAAGTTATAATTCCCCCCTAAAATCGAGACAAATTAATAACATATGACCATTCTGATTTCACTATGTGCTGCGCAGCAGTAGAAATTGTAAAGGTAAGTGGCGGGAAAATCATCGAAAACCAGGAATAACAAATGCGTCGAAAAAAGTGTGATCCTACTTGGAAGATACGAGTGGAAAGAAGAATTAAACACTCCGTCGGATATTACGAGTCATAGAAGTAAATGAAAGAAGTAAAATTAAACATATGAGAATAGTAGTAAAATCCAGTTAGAGACACTGCAAGCATCATGAATTACAACCTGTAAAAAATGTATTCTAGAGATCATTGACTCGCACATACAGCAACTATACAGAAAACATGTACGACACTACACCCAAGAGTTTAAACTGGAAATATGACAACCAAAATTATGGCAAAACCAAAAATATTTATAAAAGACTGAAGAGGAAATTCAGGTGGGTGAGATGGAAGAAAAATAGGTAGTAGAAAGAATTCACTGGAATATTATTAAGAAAAAGGCCACATTCAACTCAGTAGAATCATTGGGAGGAATAGCATTAGGAATGCTTGTAGTCCTATTGGAGAATGGAATCAGTGATATTTCTATGAGCATTGTACCAGAGCCACTATTCGTAAGCTAAAATTAAAGAAATGCCCAGGACCGATGAATTTTTATTTTTCCTCATTGATTTAAGAGATTCTCTTGCTTCCATGGGATAATTCTAACGCCCGCAAACCACTATCTGGAATGCCCAGAAGAAGCCTCCGTCTAAACGGAAGTTATGTATAAACAAAACACCTCAGGTCAAGCCAATACCGACCAACCACATGTGGGCTTAGGTTTTCTAACGAGAATTATCTGAGGTATTATCTCCTGAACTAATTTAGCATGACTTTTTGCGTCTGTTCCGGTCCTGCCGCAGATGTCGCATGATCGCGACCTTATCAATCAGTGCTGCAGATCAAGCGACTCTATCGGCGACCGAAGACGGAAAAGTCGGATATATTCCATTTTGAAGATAACCTCTCATGTGCCTCGTAAGAAAAAACCCAAGTAACAAACGCATCATGTAGATCATAACCGGCTGTCGTTTATAATCGATGAACATCAGACGCAAAATAACATCCTCTTGAATACCCAGAACAGTTGTTGAGCTCATTGAATCTAAAGGACAACTAGTAATTGACAAAGTGATAATGGTATGGGTATGCAACAGAAATCGAGACAAAATGCTTTCGACATTGTTCCTCACGTCATTAATTTAGAGCACTATCCTCATTGATCATTGGCACAATACCCATTGGTATTGCTGAGATATATCAGTTACCTCTGCCGATTATAAACTTCTTAAAACTGCCATCAGGTCATTTGTCATACGAAAATGCATATGAGTGCTAATAGAATAGTCAAGATTTAAACGAGGAAGAATATTTCAAAGGAGGCAGCCTCTGACCGTCCTGGTTCTGTGTTGCCATAAACACAATCTTACACTTACAGGAAAACACAAAAGTAATATTTGAATTAAAAGGCCCAGGGAAGTGTGTAGTCAGCAATCAGACTGACATGGACGATCTCAAATTATAGACGGGCACATTACAAAGTCTGAAAATACCAATACATATCACTGACATTCTCTACAGATGTATATATGCAATTTGGTATAGATGAATGCAAAATTCAAAGTATTCAGATTAGTAAGTAGACGATGAGACCTCTCTGGAGAACTCATTACAATAGGCATTGGTGAATAACAAATATTTCGGGATTCAACAAAAGAAGATGGTCATGCACAACCAAGATAAAGGAAGTTCTAAAAATGAAGTTTACTGACAGATTGAATTCCATAGTCAGTACTTCCCTTAATTCACGCAATATTGTGTTAATATGTATTAACGAATATGTACATCGGTATTTACCTTCTTACTAGGCGTCATAAAATGGTCTAAAGCGGATTTGGGATTCTGGAAGAATTATGTCAGAATCCGACAACCCACTTCGAGGATCGTCGCCCCCGAAGCTCTCTCCAAAGAATCATACTTTAAAAGAAAGGAAATAGGAGGAGAATTATTGATATTGGAAATATCCGCCAGCAAACTTATGCACAATATAAAATTATTTTCGGTGAGAAAGCCTCATTATTCCAATTACTGGGTGAGACAACCAGCAGATGATAATTATACACCTGTGAACCACAAGTAACCAGGAAGTAACGCCTGAGGAATCACACTGTTAGAGACAGCATGGAAACAAAAGGCACTCCACAGTCCTACCGAAATGGTCAAACTAGATGTCAATGTCTCTATGTCGAACAAGTGGCTAGCGTTTGAATATTTACACACTGAGACGGTGATGTTCTTGATAGTAATACAAGACCAAGTCATTGCAACGAGAAACTACTTGAAATACATTGTTAAAGACCCCACAGTATCTAATGATGCATGCCGAGCCTGAGACTAAGACCATGAAACTATGCAACACATCACATCAGGTTGCGCTGTGCTAGCGTCAACAGATTTCAAACAAAACAATATGATAGCGCGAATAATATATGCCAAACCGACAAATAAATGTGGCATTTTTTAAACTTATTGGGACCGTAGCATACTGACCGACCGAATAGTTCATCTCTAACATCCTGATATGGGATAAATATAACAAGATATCGTGGTTGATTGACATAGCAGTTGTAGATACTGGGAACTTCACGGCAGCATATGAAATAAAGATACAGAAATACAGAGAACTACCGCGAGCTATGAAGGAACAGTGGAGCATATTAGAAGTAGAAACAATTCCAATTATACTCTCAGCAACAGGCAAACCGAAGACTCTCCGTCATGCTCTTGACGAATTAAACATTGCCACGGTCACCGTCATCAACTTTCAAAAAATGATACTCAGCACACGCTCATGTCGAAGGCTTCTGAGAGATAATGAGGTTTCATATTAAAGAAAGCGAATATGTGCTTTAAAAGTTACAAAACGTTCAATTGTATCAGATAGCTAAATTTGAAAAAATTGTAAAGTTTAATGTAGGCATTGTGTATAATATTGTTTGTTAGTGTAATATCAGGCAGATGTGACGCGTGAAATATCTGTATGTAACTTCAGATATGTACCAAAACCTGTAATGAAATAAATTATTTATTATTATTATTATTATTATTATTATATAATAGAAACGATTATGATTAAAATGATAATCAGGAATGTCGGTCGATCCTCGACTGCTATTTAAATAATTAATTTATTATTACTTGTCTTCGGCCGAGCAATTGCCACTGTGTCTCTGCGGGATATGACCGGGAGAGCGTCTACAGGCCAGTATATCAAAAAACGGTCCGTGCCGTCGGCCGCGGGTGCAGGCTGCCGGCGCTTCAGTGAGCTTTCTGCAGACAGGCGCGTGCCTCGCTCCCCTCCCTTGCTCGGCCGCACCAACCGCAGGCGCTGACGGCTCAGAGCGAACCGCTGCGGAGGCGCTCCTGGTAATGGGCGGCAGGTGGAAGGGCGTAAATGCATGCCAGGTGGTACCTCTGGCCGCGTCCATCGGGAAGCGTTCGGGCGGCCGCGGCGGCATTGGCAGCCAGAAACGCTGTCCGTAGAGGAGACCGGACCACTTTGTATGAACTTAATGTGGGTATGGAGCTGCGGCGGCGTGGAACGGAACCTCTGGGTAACGGCTGAATTAATGTCTTCAATTCAGGAATCGAAAATAATTTCCAGCGCTCCTGAATATTTTTACGATTACTTGGCTGAATATTTTGTTTACTATAATGACAAATTAGAACAATTTTTAAATTTCATATAAATTCTACTGAACATTTTGACAGATAATTAGTCATAATAAGTTGTTTACAGTTATAATAAAAGCATTCAAAAACGAACTATTTTCAATAAAGTTTACGTCAAGCAAGTATCGAACATATATAGAAGAATATTTAATCACCGTGGTGCTTGTAATGCAATACAAGTCAGGAGTTGAGCAAAATAATTTACATTTGGTTTTTTAAATGCTTCGCCAAAATAACTTTGTAAATAAGTATTTAAGTCATTTTAAAATGCATTTAAAATACTTCAGAAAATATTCAAAACGCACTAAACACAACTTTATAATTCAATTTTATGTATTGCACCTTTTTTTTGAAACAGCATATTGTAATTTTCTATTACAATAAATTAGTAATTCTCATACAAATTAACCAAAGCTTATGTAATATCTTGATGTAATTAAACAAAAAATCAACGAAAGTAAACAAAAGAAAACAGACATATCCGGGTTAACTTTTGGACAAAGTTTGAAATGAAAGCAAGTTTCCCCATTCTCTTTCCGGACGATGGGTAAATGCAAGGCTGAACACCACTCAATAACGAATGCAATGCAAACGATTAGATTCATTCATTACAAAAGGGCTATCCCCAACAATTTTATGGTACATGAGCAGAAAGATTTCAGAAAAAATAGTAAGCATTATTTCTAATATATCAAAACAGTCTGTACAATGTTTGTAATTGCATAGTTGTATAGTTTCTTTACATCGCGTTGACTATTACGTCCGCATTTTCTGCACTCGGTTTCATTTAATTTTTAGTTTCTCTTATACATACGTACGTATTTACGGGAGTAATATGTGTTGTGTAAGGCTGCAGAAAATCGATTTAGAGATTTCAACAGAAATACACATTTTCGGGTCCCATGATACCGAAAAAGTTTTTTTCTTTTTTTTCAAAACGCCCGTCCGCCCGTCCGCCCGTCCGCCCGTCCGCCCGTCCGCCCGTCCGCCCGTCCGCCCGTCCGCCCGTCCGCCCCGTCCGCCCGTCGCCGTCGCCCGTCACGCCCGTCCGCCCGTCCGCCCGTCCGCCCGTCCGCCCGTCCCGCCCGTCGCCCGTCCGCACATCCGCCGTCCGCCCGTCCGCCCGTCCGCCCGTCCGCCCGTCCGCCCGTCCGATTTTGAAGAACATGCTTTAAAATTTTGGAGTATTTTATATGAAGCCCCCGGGACACTTTCAAAATTTTCTCAAAACTTTTTTCTTTAAATTTCTAGTAAAAATAGTGTATAATACACTTATAAAGGTGGTATAGGTCCGACTATCACGATTAGCTCTAAATTTTCGAAAATTGCAAAAGTTTGAATTTTTATCCAGCGTCTTTCTACGCTATAATATTTAAAATAGATATTTTTCTTCAAATTAAATTTATTTGTCCATAAATAGTTACTTCATTGAGGTAAGTAAATTGTTTTGGAAAATTTGTTGTTTTCGTGCAATAGAGCTTGCAATATTTGCAATTTTAAAAAATAACAGAAACAAAATTTTCTAAAAACAGCTCCAAATTTTTTCCTCGACATTTTTGGTAGGGTTAGTGTCAAACAAACCCTATACGATGCAGTAAACGCCATATTGCTCTATTCTTTTGTTTTTTTAAATTACAAAAATACTTAATTTTTACTTGTCCCCCGTCAGTAATAGAAAGCTACACGTAGAGCAATTTCTTCACATGATTATATTTGTGAGTACATATTATCTAAATAATATCGCATAAAGTTTCTCCACCAAAATTCCGCAATTTCAGAAACACTCAAACGCCATTCTCTCAAAAATGGCTCCAAATTTTTTCATCAAACTTTCGGAACGGATAGTAGTAATGGCACTATTTCATATGACGTAAAGTTCATTTTGGTGTATTGTTTTGTTTTTAAAAAATTACACAAATGTAATTTTTTTAACATATCTCTCACGTCGTTAATATGAACTTTTGCATCAATTTGTACACATTATTGCATTTGTGAGTGATAGTGCATCAAATTACTTTCTAATGCTTAATCGACATTTTCTTAAAAACGACTTCAAAATTTTCAATGAAAATTTGTATTTAGGACGACGTTTTACTCTTTACTTACTTTAATATTTTTGAAGAAAAATTTCGGTTCTACTATCTACTATTTTGTGCGAAGACAGATGGATGGCAGCTGTCAAGAGGATGTGGCAATACTGTTAAGCCAGTCCACGCCAACGAAATTAGAAAAGTTTACTATGAGAAAGTCTGTGACATTCTGTAGCACCTCTAGTTGCATTGGTTATATTGTATAAAGTTGGTGCTGGCAAACTCAAGAATTCGCACAGTTTTAATAATATTTACAGATCTGTATACAAGAGATCGTACAGGAAAGTAAAATATTAAACATATTTAACTTATTTACAGATGTTTCCATAGTATTTATTCACTGTTAAGAATTTAAAAACTTTATACAATATAGTAGCTGTCTAGGATAACTGATTTTTGTAGTTCGTAATGCACTCTGTATGATATTAGTTCTAGTACTGCTAATTTCCGATGTTTCGGAATAATTCCTGTGCCAATAGCATGACAGGTAAAATTCTGTTGACTATTATTATTATTATTATTATTATTATTATTATTATCATCATCATTTCTGACCAAGCTACTCGATTAACGTGTGTAACGTTTAGGATCAGCTTTTTCGCTGTATCCCTCGGTACGACAATGTTGTTACGCCTTGATTATATGAAATATAAGATAATAGGATGATGATGAGAGGTGAAGGGACAACCACAAATACGACCATGCCTTCGCAGGACTCGAACCTGCAGCCTCCTCGGCACAGACTGCTGCCGCAACCGTCTGGACCATGGGGTCTACTTTAATTTTATTTTTATTATTGTTATTATTATCATCATCGTCATCATCATCATTACTCTAATTCACGATTAAAGATACTACGAGTCAGTTGATTATGAAGTCTCCTCCAGATTGCAACCAGCAACCAGCCAGAATAATTTGTGCTTGAAATTAATGCAATTTATAAAATACATCGTATCATAAATAACATAAAAAACATCATTCTTAAAAACCACTCCAATTTTTTTTCAATATTTTCGGGATAGAAGATGGGACGCTAGGAAGAATGTCTCGGGGTTCATTTTCATGGAACTTAATGATTAGTATATGCTGTTGTAGCACCACTAATTTTTTTTATTGCAGAATGTGGATGCAATGTACGAGACACAAAAATTTGACCCATGTAGCATGCACAAAGGGGAATTGGTTGTATTTCGTTTTTAATTCATTGAGAAAGTAATACTGATTAATGATGACGATTAACTTCAAGTAAAATGCTAAACATATAATTAACATGAACAATTACTATTTTGATTAATAGTTTTAAAATAAGTTGTACTCGTTTAGAATACCGCTCATAATACGTTCATCATTATTTAGCGTCAGTTACAAGGAGACGATTCACGCTAAAACATTACAAAAAACTAGTGCTACAGATGGTACAGACTTTCTCGTACTAAGGCTTTCGAATTTCCTTGGCGATGATGGGCTTTACAATTTTTCCTCATCCTCTTGCCAGCTGCCATCTATCGTCTCTCAAAGTATTTTTTTTTCTCTACTTTAAGTTTCCTAATTGTAGAACCGAAATATTAGTTTAAGAATATTAAGGAACAATAAATCCTCGTCCTAAATAGAAATTTTCATTGAAAAATATGAAATCGTTTTTTAGAAAATGGCGATTAAGCATTACTGTAAATGCAAAATTTCAAGCTCTTTTTCATAGGAATCTATTGAATTTTTGACAAACTTCATTTAAAGTCATTTGAAGCGCTTCCACTCACAAATGCAATGATGTATACAAATTGATGGAAATATGCGTATTAACGGTGTGAGAGGTATTTATAAAAAATTGCATTTGCGTAATTTTGGAAAAAAAAGTGAATGCAGCAAAAAGAACTTTACGTCATAATAAACAGTGCAATCAGCACTATTCATTGCAGTTAATTGAATCAAAAGAAAAATTTGGAGCCATGTTTGAGAAAATGACGTTTGAGCGCTTCTGAAAATGCAGAATTTGAGCTCATTTTAACAGAAAACTGTCGAGTTTTCGAGAAATCTTATGTGACATTATTTAAAGCACATGTATACTAATTAATACAACAATGTGAAAACTTTGAAGATAATGTATACCCACTCTCACAGAATATGGGCGATGCCTTGTGCGGCCAAATCTGGCTTTTCCACAGCTTGGACAACCATCGATGGACACTTGACCAATCCTGGCGTCGAGGCGTATCCGCTCTTATCATTGGCTTTTGCTCCAAGTTTCAGACACGTCCCCTTCCTCCCCTCGAAGATTTTCCTCCCAGTTATCTCAAAGGGCGGAGCAATTTCTCAGGTCAGTGACGCTGCCTCTCTAACGTGAGCAGGGGTAACAGGAGAGGAGGGTGAGAGGAAGTAAGAGAGGTAACAGGAGGGCACAGAAACAAAACGGATTGGTGCGCGCGGGCGCAGGATCACTCCGCCAATTGCACTGGACGTTGGCCTGAACCCGTGGACGCTGACGAACCAAGGGCAGCGGGTCACGGGAAGGGGCTGTGACATTTTTATCGAGTTCTTTACCATGAAAATGAAGTCTAATTTATGGTATCTAATATTGTGAGAAATTTGGCAGATTAAATTAATAGTATTGAAAGTTTGTTTCTTACAAACTATTTTAAAATGCTAATGGTTCTAAACAAAGGGAAAACTAACTATTACATAATTTTTAGGAAACACAATATAATGCATTTACATAATATACACATTTCCTATCAAGCAAATTGAAATTCATGTTACGTATTTAAAAAATGTATTTTGACATTATTACCTTTATTAAGGAAATGCAACAATACACAAAA
>CAXIVR010000002.1:74834141-74847382 GCA_964035755.1 Teleogryllus oceanicus | reverse complement strand
TATACCGGTATTTAAAGGTATTTGAATAAAGGTATAATAGAGGAAAAGGTATTTGTATACCGGTAAAAAATACCTTTACCGCTATATTCGTATTCGGTCCCTGTTTTAAATTGTGGGATTTATTTCTTAGTCTTCTTTCTAGAGTTTTACCCAGCCGACAGCCGGTTACCTTTACGCCCCGATGGGACGCATATTCGACCATACACTGAGACACCAACTCACTTGCGGGCTCCTCTCATCTGGGGTCAGCAGAACGCGAGGCCCTCCGCGACAAAACATACATACAAAGACAAGGGACAAACAACCATGCCCAAGACTGGACTCGAACCCGCGACCCTTCGGACCGAAGCGCTGAGTCGATACTCGCTCTTAGCCACCTCGGCCATCCAGGTCGGCTTATTTCTTAGTATTTCTTGGAATTTTCGCCAATTGATTTTTAGGGTGTTTGATTTAGGTACGGTTGCATGTTGTGGAGTTAACTTTTGTGCTGAGATTAGTACGGGGATGTGATCAGAATCTAGCTCGGACATTGTGGTGGTGTGAAATTTTATGTCTGTGTTTGTTATACCTATATCCAATATATCTGGTTTCCGTGTTCGATCATGTGGGTAGTAAGTTGGGTCTATTTTTGTGATAATTTTTAAGTTATTGTTTGTTATGGTTCGAGCAAGAATCTTGCCATCATAAGTTTGTGTGGCAGCCCCAGCTTATGAGCTTGGCATTAAGATCCCCGAGTAATAATTCGAATTAAATAGGCTAATTAGATTTGAGTCTTTGATTTTTGCCGAGGGAGATTTATAAGCTGCTATTATTGTAATTGTTTGGCTATTTAGTGTTGTGCGTATTGCTACAGTTTCTATACCTGGTGTCTGTGGAATGTCAACTTGGTAATGAATGATGTGGGATGATATTGCGATAAATACGCCGCCTCCTTTTGTTTCGTTTCTATAATTTCTGTAAATGATATAATTGGGGATGGAGAGTTTGTTTTTATTACAGATGTGATTCAGTAACACATGCTATCCCAATCTGGTAATGATGCAAGAAATGGATAAATTCGTTTTTTTTATATTTTGAATGCTGTTTGCATTCCGATTCATGAAGATTAAGCTCTTATTAATTTGACCTGGCATGATTATTATTTAAATATTCTGTGACTGAACTTTCAATGGTTGAGATTAATGATGGTATTAGCGAGTTGATGAAATGTATTATACAGGAGGTGACGCAGTTTATGATTGTGTTGATTATATTGTTGCTGGAATTATTGTTTAAGTGAGAAGATGATTGGATGCGATTGCGTGGTTGATTTGGTAAATTTGAAGGGTTTGGTTCGGGATTGTTTTGATGTAAAACTTCGGGATGGGTTGAGTTGGTGGTAAACCTGGAAAGGAAGTGTGAGATAATTTTGGCGATGAGGATTTGGATTGTTGGTGCATTTCATCACTATTGTTTTTGAACTGGTCACTATTTTTTTGTCCAATGATTTTTTTATAGTAGGAGCACGATTCGTTTCTGATATCACCCTTGTGATTACCATTGCAGTTAGCACAAACCGGTATATCACTTTTTTGCGGACACATCACTGAATAATGATTTCCGGAACAAAATGCACAGTTAATGACATGGTTGCAGTTGTTTTTCGTGTGTCCACAGTCTAGGCATCGTTGGCATTGGATGGGTCCTTTGGGTTTCCGACGTCTTTCAGTAGTCACACGATGATTACATATTTGGGTGATTTCGAGAATTGTTTCAATAGGTTCATTGCCACTAAACTCGGCCGCAACTACCGGGATTGGGATGTTGTCTTTTTGTAGTCTCGTAATTTTAATAATTGATGGGTGACGTAGTTTGAGTTCTGTTAAGATGTCCGTTTCTGTTATGGATTGATGCAGATTTTGAAAACAACTGAAATTTTTTATTTGAAGGGTCCTGTAAGAATGGAAACTTCTGTTTGTCTCTATAAGTATTTAATAAGGTTACGAAATCTGTTATGGAGTTTGCACTGATTTTTGTTTTATTGTTTTGAAATCTGCTACAAGTCACTGGTCATTTATTTTTTAAATTCCTTGATGAAACTGTATGAGTTGGAGATATTTGATACAAAATTGGGGATTTTAGCTGGTAAATCTGTTTGTTCGGAGGCATTTTTACTGAGGAATTGAAAACGGTTGGTTTCTGGAGAAGTTACGCCATCGCGTAACACACCAAATCTGTTGCCAATTTACAGTTATATTGACTGGGATCAACGAGTCATTAGAATTGTTTTTACGGACTTTCCTTTTTATATTCATGCGGATCTACAAAATCACTATCAGACTTTTCGTGTAGGGTTTCCTGATGACGATGACGCTGACGTGACTGTCCGCTGTGCAACGAACCTGATGCAGGCGCTTCCATGTTGCCTTCGGTGGAGGTCGGGTTCCGTGCTTCCTGACCACTTGTTTCCATCGATTCACTGTAGTTATATCTTGCGAACCTGATGCACTGCACTGCTGGCAAAATAACTGGTATTGTCTACATTGTGTAGGGTTAATAGGGCCTGCGAAAGTACAAACCCCATGGATGGATCAGCTTCATTTTTCATTAACTATGCAAATAATGAAAAAACTACCACTTTTTAGTGAAAAGCTGGCAGTTCTTAATAACGGCAAACCGAGTTGCGTATTTCACGCCATTTAGCCTGCTGCACGTTATCTCTAGCTCGACACTTTCACTGGCTGCGCTTGCTTATCGCGCGGAGCGCTCTGAGGTGTTGCTTCGGCGAGGCTAAGCACGGAATGTTAAGAGTACGTAATGAACTTCCTGTTGCCAGACAGTGTCTATAATATTTGTTTGGATGTTTTTAGATTTACTCACAAAATGTAGAACCTTACTTACTTAGAGTCATCAATGATAAGTAGCAGCCTGTTCCTGAAGCCCTCAGATAGACCTTCAAAGAATTTCAAAAACTTTCATTCTTGCGAGTTCTCCTTGTTGACGGGCTAGAGAGTTCATGGTAAAAGTGACACCTCATATCTCCTTTGTAATGACTAAATGATGAAGAAATATAAGTAAAGAAATAATACACACAAAAAAATATTTTAACATTTATTAAACATTCGTATCAGGAGTCAAAGTTTTCTTGCGGTCTTTAGCTTATTTTGTGTTTCAGAAGATTATACTCTCATGTTTCATCCACGTTTCTCACGTAGTAAATATTTTTTTAAATTTTTAAGTTCATATTTTTCTTTTAGTGTTTTTATACTAATATATTTCTTTCTTTCCCCTTTCCTTTAAAACAAATATTTACAAAATGTTATTTTCCTAAATGTAGATCCGAAGCACGGACCGCACTATCTTTCCTTCCACTTCCTTTTCCAATCCTACGACTTACTCGTACTTGAACTTACGAGCTACCAACTATGACGGAGATTAGTCGAGAGCTTCGAGCTTGTCCGTCTGGGGCGGTGCCCTCAGATTGGTATTGCCGAAAAGCAAACAGCAGTCTACGGCCAGTGTTTACAGGAAACCAAACCATACCAATCGTTACGAGCCCGCTCGCACCATCATGCGAAAAATAAATGGGAGGTTTGAAAACTCTGGTCATCAGACCAACTATATGTCTTTAATGCCATAAGGAATCCTTAGACCGTGAAATCGATCTCGTCAAGGGCGCAATGATGGATACGGGCTAACGCTGTCAACCAAGTCGTAAGGCAGGCAGCGACTAGCTCTAGCTCTGAAAATGACATTTCTACCTACCATTATGCCAACTGAACTGCCTGACTTCCACCATTATGCCAACTAACTGACTTCTACCATTATGCCAACTGCAAGATGGCCGTATATTCAAGGGATCGCCGACAAAATTGGTAAGCTTTTGAGCCTCTTTGACATAAGCATGCCATACAAAGTCTATGAAAACTCTGACAAAAGTGGTACGCGTTTAAAACCGCGACCCACCTCTTATATAATTAGGGGAGTACGAGACTCCTTGTGGCTGCGGACACAATTACGCGTGAAAAATTTGTTTTTAATTTATTACCCAAATGAGGTATTTATTACTCATGAGGTTTTATTAAATAAAGATTGTTAAAACAAAATCACAGCTATCCAACCATGCCAGAACTTCAAATACAAAAATAAAGCGAATGAACGGGCACAGCCAATTAAACCAAATGGATTGGATGGACAGACTGAGGTTTTCTTCACTCGATGTTTATGTATCATGGACCCAAAAACATAAATTCTGGATTCACCATGTATTAGAGGATTTTTCCTTTTACATTTAGCCACGTTGAATTTATCCACTTTTTGTTACCAAGGCCCGGCATTAAGAGTTTTTCTACCGAAAATTCGCCGCTTTTTCCTGCAGCATTACACAAATTTCTCTCATGCGTAAGCAGTTGTCACTGTAAATATGTAAATAACCAAGAAAGAACAGCACCTCCTTTGAACTCCATTAGATTTCAAGACCTGCATTTAGACGTCGTCTAATGATAATCATTATCATTCCTCAGATACCTTAAAAAAAGAATAAACTCAAAAGGAAATTTTTGTGCATGATGACCTCCGTTTACATGGAAAGAATAATTTATAAGAATTTCGGTACAATGGTACTTTGCGGTGTTCATTACTTCAATAGAGAAATGGATACTGATCTGGCCCTACTGGAAGCGCAGAGATTTTCAAATATATTTATTAAATTTTGGGTACTTTACATGAAGTCCTGGGAGATTTTCAAGTTTTTCTCAAAAACGACTCCAAATTTTTTCTTTAAATTTCCGGTAAGAATAGAGTAAAATACACTTATAAAGATTGCGTAGGAAAGTTTTTCATTGTTAACTCTAAATTTTCGAAAATTGCATATGATTGATTTTTTTCGGCGTGTTCCTACAATAACAAAATTGAAGATATAGGTTTTTTTCTTCAAAAAGCTTTTGTCTCCAAAGTTAGTTCTTGCATTGTCATGTCATTTTTATAATTTTAGTAGTTTTTGCACAATATTTGCATTATGTGCAATATTAAAAAATAGCAAAAGCAAAATTTTCTCGTAAACGGCTCCAAATATATTCTTTTAAATGTTCTTAGCAGGGATGCAGCTAAATGATACAGAGCTAAATATGGCCTACACGACAACGTGAAGGCCATATTGCTGTATTTTTTCTTTTTTTCGAAAATTACAAAAATTTAAATTTTTGTGCATGTCTCTCACGTCGTCAATATATTCTTTAGGGGCTATTTGTTTACATTATTTCATTTATAAGCACATGTTCCTTAAATGATTTCTAATAAACTTTCTCGAAAACTCAAAAAGTTTTCTGTATAAAAAAGAGCTCAAATTTGTACATTTCCAGAAACGTTCAAACGTAATTAACTCGAAAAACGGCAACATTTTTTCAAACTATTCGAACGGATAGTGCCAAACGCACAGTTTAAGATGTTATAAAATTCTTTTTTCTGTTTTCTATTGTTTAAAAGACTCAAATATATTTTTGAAATATCTCTCATGCCGCCAATGTGCACATTTCTCGTGATTTAAATTCATTATTGCATTAGAGAGTGAAAGTTCTTTACATGAATTTTAATGAAGTTTTTCGAAAAAAAGAAATTTCTGTGTAAAGAGCTTAAAAATTCGTTTTTACAGTTAGGCATAAACGTCGATTTCCTAAAAACGACCACATTATTCAACGGAAATTTCCATATAGGATAAGTTTTATTCTTCTTTAGTATTCTTGAAGTTATACTTCGGTTTTATCATTACGAAACCAAAAATTCAGAAAATATAAAAAGATTTGGGCGACGATAGATGGTAGCTGGCAAGGGGATGGATCAAGACCTTACAACTATCAAGACCAAAGAAATTAGAAACTTTTAGTGAGAAAGTCTCCGTTCTGCAGTACCACTATTTTTCAGTTAACGTCACAACGTTTAGACAACTTCTACTACTGAAACATGTAAGCTACGATAGGAAGTACTGTATTTCTGACAATTAAGAGTAATCAAGAATAATCAAAAGTGCAAGTAAAAAAACAGATGGGTAAGTAAAGAAATGTTCAAATAATGGAAATACCATTCTTAGGAAGATTTCTTCAAAGAGCGAGTGAAAAGAAGGAATTATATGAAACAGGGAAGGATGATTAGGAAATAGCTACATTAAAGTTATGAAGCCAGAAAAGACAGTAGAAGGGCGGAAGAGTTGGGGTCTGTAGGAGTGATTGGAAAAGAATTTGAGAGAAATAGGAGATAAGGACGAAATAGATAGGCAGCTGAAGGAAATCAGGAAAGAGAAAAGCAAGAAGAGATGTGACAATTGTAGGAAATAGATAAAACGGTTGAAAAACTAGAAGAAAGAGAAGAAATTTGAAAATAATGTGAGGTATGAAGGAGAGAGTAAAGTAGGAAGGATTTAAGGAGGAGGAGATACATTTATAAGAGAAACAAATTGATAAGTTAGAGAAAGAATTGAGAGGGAATTACATTGTGATTAAAGGTTGAAAAACCACACGCATGTTAAAGAGGAGGTGAGGAAATGGATAGAAGAGCATTGTGGGGTAAAAGATGGATAAGAAATTATTTGGAAAAGATACAGTTATCATAGACTTTAAGTTGAATAATTACGGAAAAAAATTTTGAGAAACAAAGGAAAACTGAAGGATTGGTAGTATTGATAGGAGTTGACTTAACAGTACAGAATGAAAAATTACTGGATATTAACAATTGTGCTGGAGAGGAAAGAGTGGAAGGAACAGAAAGAAGGATAGGGGCTGATGGTATATGGATAAAAATCTTATAT
Organism: Teleogryllus oceanicus; assembly: GCA_964035755.1. Classification (NCBI taxonomy): domain Eukaryota; kingdom Metazoa; phylum Arthropoda; class Insecta; order Orthoptera; family Gryllidae; genus Teleogryllus; species Teleogryllus oceanicus. The sequence goes on along the minus strand of CAXIVR010000002.1, from coordinate 74,840,604 downwards.
AGATGGCATAGTTATGAGAATTGGAGTGTGAGCTGAAACAAGGGCAAAAACGAGGAGAGGCCAGGAAGAGATGTAAATACCATTGACAGAAAATAGGGCAATAGTTGAATAAATATTATGATGGAATCCTGAAACATGTACTAAAAAACAAGCAATTTTTGGAGGTGGTCAGTAAATGGGATGTTATTGGATTAGTTGAAACTTGGATTGAGAAAAAGGAAAAGTTGAAAATATTAAATTCGTTGTCTTGGTTAAGTTTTAAATGGAGTTTGCAATTTGCTGACAGAGAATATACGAGATGAAGTGGGAGAGTCAAGAAAGCAATTACTGAAGAGTTAAGGAGATGAGGGTGGTCTAAACCGGAAATACAAAACAGGGTCACCTCTGCGGTCGATGGATATTTGATGGCCGTCATTGCTGATCAAGGGGGCGATTGGGGTGTTCACAGTCGAATATGATTATGAATATTTAATTATTTATTTGGTTCTATTTGATTGTTACCGTTCGTACTCTCTATTATCCCACACATTACCCATTTGGTTCAAGTTAATTGTGCTCGATCGTTCATCTTATTATCTTTATTTCAAGTTCTGGAATGGTTGAATAACTATGATTTTTTTTAAACAATGCTTTTAATAAAGGTTGTTAATATACAACCTTTTATACAATGTTAAAATTTGTTAATATACAAATTGTTGTGAATGTGTATTTAATTAACCATTTGTGTTAAAATGATTGTGCTCGTTCGTTCTCATTTTTAACGTAATTGAATTTCTGACATAGTATGATAACTATGATATATTGAACAATATTTGGCCTCTATCGATTTTTTTCGCTCTTATAAATATAGCTGGAGTGAATAGCCAGGTGATGTACATAATGCTGAAAGCAAATGAAAGACCCATTTTACGTGGAATTTTTTGAAAATGTTGTTGCTTGAACTAATGAAGGAACATATGTATTCCAGAAGCAAAATTACTTGCCTTCCAATAGACTTCAAAGCATTTATTCAGCTCCAATATCCACAACCGTCAACTTCAGCTTTATCGAGTCCCCACGAAAAAGAAGCGTGGAACATGCAGCCTTTGCAGGAGGTCTAAAACAGCTCCGCAACAATGACATGTAGTCTTTGCGGTCGCTTTGTTTGCAAAACTCACTCTACAAAAACAATTGACTGAGTAATTGTCAGTAATCAACAAAATGTAATAATTTACTTGTGTTGTAATACAAAGAAAAATAAATGGTTCTTTACATTTATTTTGTCTGTTTTAATATAATAGACAAATTTAATATTTATATACCCCAAAACACATTCTATTGTGATCATAAAATGATTAAAATAAGTTGTTTAATACATTTAATCTAAAATGAGACCAATAATTAAAGCAAAACAACGTTTGTACTTTGCAACGCGCGACCGCTCGTGTGACAGAAATAGGCGCGACCGGTGGAAGGTTAATTATTCATTTTAATTTATTTGTTTGTGTCCATTCGGTCTCCGTAATATAATACAGGAATGTCCTGGGAGGTTGCTTATTTAACTATAATTATTTAATAAAGTAGTGTGGAATGTTTATTAAATTAACAATTTGATTTTCGTTAATTGTGCTCGTTCGTTCTCTTTTTTATCGTAATTGAAGTTGTGGCATAGTTATTTAATACATGACAACATTAATAAATTTCCCTTTGCAGAAATTAAGTTGTATTGAAGATGCTTTTAACTATACAATAGGTATTTGTTGTTTGTGTCCGTTTATAATGCCTAATTTAATATTCTAATGTCGTGCGTGCTTGAATATTTACACCTGTATTGAACAATATTTATTTCATAAATGGCGACAGTAAAAACATTGTGCACAGAGTAATAAATTACTCACAAATGTGTATTTAATTATGTCCTTGTTTCATTTACTTTGGCTTGTTGGTTCTCTCTATTATCGAATTTCAAGTTCTTGCATGTTTGGATAATAATAATTATGTTTTTACCAATTTTATTTAATGCACGGCAACATCATTAAATTTCTCTTTGGAGTAATAAATTAGTATTGATGTATTTAAGTATGTAATAGTTGTTAGTATTTTGGGTCAGTTCGTACTCTCTAATTTAATACTCTAATGTCATGCGTGGTTGCATAACTATGCTGTTTTTCATATTTATTTACCAGTTAGTTACTTTTATAGATATTACTTATAGTTATTAATAAACTGCAGCTGTAACAAATTTCCGTTGAAAATAGTAAATTAGCATCAAATGTGTATTTGATTATGCTCTTAGTTTTATTTAATTTTGCTCGTTCGTTCTCCCTATTATCGAATTTGAATATCTGGCATGGTTCGACAAATGTGATTAAGTTTTTAACAATATTTATTACTCGACAACGTTTATTAGTTTCTTTATGGAAAATATATTAATATTGAATGTGTATTTTTATGTAATTGGTTTGATTTCTCTCGGCTCGTTTGTACTTATTCAATCTGCAATGTCGTGCGTGGTTGCTAACTAAGTAGTTTATAACAATATTTATAATTCTGAAAAAATTTTTTTTGGGTTGTGTAGGTAAATTTAAATATTCCTTGGTAATTTTGTGAAATTCTTATTTTGCGTAAAATTGTGTGAGCAATTAAATTTGACGTAAATGTGAAAGCGAACTTTTACCCTTCTAAAGCAGAAGGCCGTTGCCCTTAATGGGGTTTTGTAGGCTTTATTAAAAAATAAATTCGTTCCTACTGCTCTTAATAGTTCTTCTATTTGGTTGCGTCATGTCGATACAGCAATACGAAAATACAATTGATCTGACTCTCTGTTTATCGCTGACTGCGCAGGTGCAGCGGGCGCTGCTGGTGCGCGGGGCGTGCGGGGCGGTGGCGGGGCGGGGGCGGGGAGGGAGCGACTGGCGGCGCCTGCGGCTGCTGGCGCAGCAGCTCCTGCAGCAGCCGCTGCGCTGCTCGGCCGCCGGCTGCTTCGCCCTCGACTGCTCGCTGCTCTACAACTACGCCGGCGCAGTCGCCACCTACCTCGTCGTGCTGCTGCAGTTCCAGTACTCAGGATCAGAATCGCGTTCTTAGAATGCTACACAATTTGCATGAAAAATAGAAACAAACAAGATGCTACTGTAGTTCCAACACGTTAGATAATTCTATTCTTATTGTTTTTAATGGAATTACAAACGTTCGTAGCAGAAATATAAGAGAAGATTTTTACCCGGCTGTGCGAAGCAACTTTATGTTTTTCGAGTGATGTATCAGAGTTTCTTTGTAAACCCGGTTGTTTACTCTGTAGTCTTATTTGTATTGACAAGGTAATTGTCACAGGCTATTTAAATTACGCATTCTGATAGCCCTGTCACTAGGCATTATCAGCCGCGGGCTGAGCAAATGCGATTGAATCACACAAGAAGTGAAACGTGTAGTAGTTCTGGTTGTGGCCGTATTCGCGGATGTCTGCGCTGCGGCATGGGTCGATGTAGAGCGCTCTAGTGGCCCCTGGAGGAATTTCCTGGATTGAGCGTGTCAAGTTATATGAAGCAATTTCGGCAACTTGCACCATTTCTCACAAAGCCTCGTGACTAGGGTTGCCAACGATGTTCATGTAAATGGGAAGACATACGATACGAAAAAAACTCCATTTCTTCTCTCCATTTGCTATTCAAGGGAAAAGATTAGTTCATGAAATACAAATGAAGAGCGTCTCTTTTTTATTTTAGTCACTAGACAGAGATACTATCATGCATGTGTGTGTCAGCATTCAAAAAAATGTTATTCATGTCTTCTATGATAAAATAAACAATAAACGATACAACGTATAAGGTGTTTATCATGTGATAAAAGAAATGACAACAGATGCTTAAAATTTACTAAAAGGAGGACATTTAATATACAAAGGAGGACGAGAGGACAATTGACGTCAATGCAGGACTGTCCTCCCAAATGGATGGTTGGCAACCCTAGTCATGACTCTTTTCGCCGTATCCCGAGAATGGTTCATTATCAAAACACCAAAGTAGCTAGACACTCTTAAAATGTTCAGCCACTGTCAACAATGAATATCATAGGTCAGACACTCGGGTGTCAAGTGTCTGCGTTTGTTGTTTACACGAACAAATTAATTCGGTTGTCATGCAACTTCAACTCACTGGTTTATGTAGTACTCCTACATTCAAATATCAACTGGAAAATGGGAAAATCAGTATGATAGTGGCCTTATACATATAAATCAATACAAATGTTAATAGTATCATTGAAATCAATAATAAAATACTGTTGGCCTAGGCTATTGAAGGTGCACCAATATTTAAACAATACTTGGAAAAAAGTGCCAGTTATGGGTGTGGATTTCAACATCAATTTCAACTAAGACAATTGGTTACAAGAATTTTTGCTGAAAAATTTAAAAATCAATGCATGAAATCAAATTTTCGTATGAGATAAGTTTCACTTACACTGTTTGGGAATCTTTCGCAGTTGTGTGTGTGTGGGTGGGTGTGTAGTGTGTGTAAATGTTTTGACATATTTCCTTAAGCGTTGTGTGTGTAAATGTGAATGATATTCTAACCCTTATGATTAATCCTACAAAAGTGTCGCACAGGTTGATGATTATTTTAGAAGACATGTTTTCATGTTGTTTCATCTCTTGAAATTTTATTTTATCTCAATGTTCGAATCATGTGTATTAAATGATTATGAATGAGCATAAATTAATATGAATATTCAAAACTACTTTGCACTGTACGGGCTTATGTAACACTTTTTATAAGTGAATGAGATGATGAATTGATGATATCAGACAGAGTATAAGTGATTTTCAGCAAATATGGAATATCTTCCCTTCCCATTCACGAATGGTAATCCAATAAGTTGTTGTTAATGAGTAAATTTAGTTTAAAAAATATGTGTAGCCAAACGAAAGTTCATCATTATGTAGCTTTAACTATCCATTTTGATTTATTGATCATTGTGTTCTGATTTACAGTGTCATTCATTTCTGAAAAATACTACATGCTGAAATGTAATTCTGTTAGAAATTCAACATATACTGAATAAAATGATAAATGATAAGACCTACTTTCAATTTTGCTATTAATATTTACTTGAAGAAAGTAATTCAACAACCATGTTCCCAATGTTTTCGCATTTCAAGTCCATTAATACAAGTTTTAAATGTAAAATAATAAAATGTTGCATCTCACCTACGAACAAACTACTGTGTAACAAACTGTGTTCTGACGGATAGTTATAATGATAAAGCGGTTTAATAAGAAATATTGTAAATGATAATTTGTAAGCAAGGACATCAATGATGAGTACACTGATATTTCTCATTTACACCATTATAGAATATCTCATTATTTATTCCCTTCCTCTTGTCTTCAATAGGCTATTAACAATAGCGTTGTTATCACTATCTTGCAGGAAAACCAGAGAGATAACCAAAGGTATTCATTATTCATCATATCAGAAGGTCACGCACGTTGATCGACCAGATGTTTTTTTATTTTAATTTTTATTTATTTTACGTCAAAAAACAGTTAAAACTGCGTATGACGTGCTATGGGGAAAAGTGAATTGTGTGCACATTTTCAAAATTCTGTGATCCCTACACTAAGTCATATATTACTTGAATTTTGAAAAAGAGTGCCGTGAGTATGTGTGTAGTAGCGATTTTAACCAGTAGTTTGGCATGATTTTCACTGAAACATGCATTAGTAAAGACGTGTTACGATTTTTATCAAAGGTAATTCATAAAGGATTCTGAGTTTACCAATAACTTCATGAGCTGCGTAGCGGTGGGTGAATTTATCTGGGGAAACTCAGAACCTCAGTGCTCGATTAGCTAAAGTGAAATCGACACGTCAGGACAATGATGCGAAACATTTATTTCTTAAGATAGTAACATTAGAATAACCAGTAATGTTAAAACAATAGAAACTTAGGTTTGAAAATAGTAGTAGTAATACATGGTTTTCGTGCAAGCTTTGGGAATGCTCCTAAGAGGATATTCAATGCCAGCCTTGCTTTTTTGAATTAGGAAGGAATTAGGACAGTGGTTAGGTTTAGGACACTTCACATGGGTTGAATCGTTGCATTTTGTCGGAACAACGTAGGAGATTGTCCGAGAATCGAACCGGATCTCTTTGATGAAAGGCAAGCGACTTTCGCTTTAAGCCAGATTTGGCTTGTATGAATATAACATTTCTATTACTTTTATATTTAATTAAATGAGCACCCTTATTGAAATTACGCGTAGCTGGTGAAATTTTATTGTTATTTCTGAAATGCGTGTTTGTTGAGAATTGAAGAATTATGTTCTTTCTGGCAGATTCAGTTTTCAAAAATCTGGCATTCGCATTACATTATTTTAATTGCTTCTTGCTTTTATTCGACGTGGTCCCTATGTAAAATTACTGTCGAGCAACTTGACTGACTTTTTATTATCATTATTTATTTATTTATCTCCATCCCCCCA
>CAXIVR010000002.1:74819742-74834041 GCA_964035755.1 Teleogryllus oceanicus | reverse complement strand
ACGTAAAACCCTCACGGCGTCTTTTGAAATTTTATTGTCGAAGTTCGGCCCCTGAGGGATCGTGTATTCTGCCAAATAGACACCAGTACAAGATGAGCTGTCTACTGATCAGGAATGTTATGTCAGAAAGGTCCCTCGTGCAACTTCCCCTCCCCTGTTCATGGGCAAAAAGTGATCATCTTGTTCCTCTTCGCACGTCTTAGAAATCTATACATTTATTCCGAACCATCCTGCACAAGTTCTTTTAGACATATGAATACAAAACTTGGTGTAAACTCCAAATTTTTAATATCGAAGAAGAAAATGCTTACAACATCCTGCAGAGAAGAAGAAGAAGAAGAAGAAGAAGAAAAAGAAGAAGAAGAAGATTATGATGATAAGCTGGAAGTTTTGATGCTTTGAACGTTGGTTTGAAAAACAAGACTCTACAACACGGTCTCTAGTACTGCGAAAGAAGCGTAACCAAATTTATATCGGCCATGGATTTCTTTCTACATCCGATATTAAACGGCTTCGACTGTAAAACTTACAAGATAACAACAAAACCTGTCATTCTAGAAAGAAATACCCGATTCCGTCAGTTTTTAGTGGCACGTCGAATTTCTATATTGGATGCAACAATAACAGTGAAAACAAGTATATGTGAATTAAATAATTTATTTTTAGTCTTTCCGTTGACTCGATGCTGAAAATACCGAGCCGAAAGCGTAAAAGAAGCGAGCATTCCATGTGCGAGGGCGGTGAAACAGATGCCGCTTGGGCGGCGTGGGCGGCGAGGGGGCGGGGCGCCGCAGGCCGGGCTTGCCTGACAGCGCTCGGCGGGCAGGCCTCGGCCAACAGCGCCCGGCGCTCCTCGCGACCCCAACATTCAGAGGCGGAATTTCCTGGCACTTTTTGCACGGCATTCGTCACATTTGGCGTGTCCATCATGTTGTTAATATAGGTCCGGTGTATGTGGTGTACTGCTTAATGACCGTCATGAAAGCAAAAGTAAACATGTTTTTAGAATTTTTCTTGTTTCAACGTAAAAATTAAATCAATGGATCAAATGACAATAATGTACAATGGCTTGAAAACACATTGAAACACATTAAAACAGTTGAATTAATTGATACAGATAGTTTTCGTATTCAAAGTCGTGGTATAGAGAATCGCTTATCTATATAAGAATCTCTCACATTTACATTACTTACAATATTTAACAATGTAAAAACTTCTCTCCATTGGATGCGAACTATTATAATTATTTCATTCATGAGGAACAGGGGAGTTATTTAAGAGATTTAAACCAAGATTATTGTTAGTCAACATCGAATGGATTCTTTTAGCTGTAATTTGACGAATGAATTAACGAATAATTGACGAACGTAGAAATTAAACTGATACCGAACGATTACTTATTGCTCATTCTCTGAGATAACTGTAGATGCTTCTGGCATTTCCATCAGTTTCTTCATTCAGCGATAAGTGTTCTGATTATCGTCCAATATGTTTTGATTATCATAAAAACCGAAAACAACGAAGAGTGTACACGAGTGGCAAAGCAAGCAGATAACATGATCACTGATCGATCTCACAAGATGATGCGTTTAGCAAAGTGAAATTGCGTCAGCAAGGTCGTGGAAAGTGGACATCTGGAGGTGATTGATAAGCTCATTTCTGCGAAAGGGCGTAGAGATAATAAACATGCTCGAGGAAAGATCCTTCGTCGTGGGGTAATGAGGCGTGCCACGAAACCAGATACGTCGCGGAAAGTCACCTAAAGCAGGAAAGTAATATCGGGAAGTTGTGACATCGTAGAGGATAATAAAGCAGAACACCAGAGATCGAATGTACAAAGTACTTTAATATCAACCCATCGCTCTCTGATCTAGAAGTTCAATCGATACTTGAACGAACTCTGTATCTCTAAAATTACGTGTAATACATATTTAGTTGAGAATTTCGATTTTTTTTTATCAATTTTATCAACTTATTTCGAACGAAAACTACAAAAACATCTGGAAATTTGTGCTTTTTATATATTTATATATTTATATATTTATATATATATATATATATTCACACCCATACATTAACTTCCTTATTTTACTGAAAGTATGTCTAGAAATGTAAAACTAGCAAACAAGTTGTAAATAAACCATGCCAATGACAAGGAGCGGGCTTTCATCCAGCAAAACAATCGCACATTTAAATGATCAGGTAAGGGCAGGAGGTTACGCATGCGCGCTTGAGCACCGCTTCCACATCCGTACACCTCACATCTACATACATACACAATCCACAGTCACCCACACAAACTACATTAGTCTGTTCATACATCACGGTGTTTAGAACAGTGCAGAGGCAGTACTTACGTCGCGGAACTGAACAATGCCCGATTCCCCCAGCTCCGCCACTGAAGGGTAGGCCGCCTCGGGCTGAATGAAGAGTTGGCACAGGGCCATCTCCTCGCTCCGGAACATGGAGCCCATGGCGCTGTCTGCGAACAGAGACACAGCGCGTGAACGCAGGGCCTCGCGCGGCGCAGCAAGTGCCATCGGATATCTCCCGACTCGGGCATTCGGGAAATGATTAACATCACGAATTTTTGACGATCATCAGAAAAAGAGAAGGGCTTGATTATTTTATAATGTTTGCAAAATCATCAGTCAAGTAAAATTTGTCACAGAGAAATATGTACACCCATGGTTACAAAGTTTTTTCAACAACATGCTACATGAAAACTATTTTCTGCATTAAGATTCCATTATTGTCATGACTCATCACATTTTCAAGTGTCGACAGGATCGCAGGATCTTCATTCATGTCATGAAATCATCGGCAACGCATTCTTCAGAAAGATGAGTGCCACTTTCTATCGTGCGGCTCCTAGAAGCGCTATTCACACCGCTCTTTCGCTCGTGGCGGAGGGCCGAGGAGCAAAGAGCCTGGCTGGCCCAGCGCCCGCCTGGGGCAAGCCACCGGCGCATGGCAGTCGGGCGGTCGGCCGCGAGAACCACGCCCACACGCCGCTCCAGACTATCTGCCGCACTATCTGCTCACTCCTTGGTTTCGTCCGTGTCGACCACTCAGACAGCCTACAAAAATTTGCGTGTTCCCAAATATTTTAAGGAATTTTTAAAGGGGCATAACGAAAACATTACGTACCTGCTATAGACCAAGGGAAATTAAAACAATACGGCTCTTTAAAAGTACGTTCTCAATAAAACGTATACATCATATCGTCATGAAACACTTTCAGTTTTAATGAAAACTAATTATTGTACTGTCGTTCTTAAAGCACGCGTTGAACTTCCTTTCCTTGCGATGTATAGGAATATGAAGAGGCATGAGTTTTTTGTATTAACAATAAAGACGATAAAAACTAAATTAAGGCGATATTGTGGATTCTTGAGAAATTTAATGGTTGAAGAGTCAGAATCCAACTTTTTCGCTGCAAATTTTCGCGGATAAATGTTTTTAAAGTGCAATTATGGAATTTTTTCAATAAATGCGAAATGCAATCGATCCAAATATTCAGCCAAATGAAGGGAAATAGAAGATTAGAGGTATAATTAAACCTCGCGGAAATTTATTTCCAATTGCAATTATTGATATTCTTCTGCGCGGCATGAAGTTAACATTTTGTTTTTGCGACAGTCAAGAAAATAGTAGCCCAGTTATAAAAACTTCTGTGCATTTTGTCAAGCGAAGTTTTTGTAGTTACGTCAAAGTCGCGATCATGGGCGTTTGAGTTCAGAGCGCTTCGACGTGAAAACCGACGTCCCATGAGGTTTAAAAGACAGGATTGAACACTTATTGCATAGGGGACGCTAATTGATTATTTCTTTCTGAAAATGAAGTCAGTTTTATAACGTTATTTGTTTCTATATAATACGCGCTCATAATACTGAATTAAAGGCCTATTCTCATTTATTTATATTATATATATATATATATATATATATATATATATATACATATATATATACCCCATAATAATTAAAATGTTAAAAAAAGAATTAAAAATCTGACGTTTCGTGTCAAAAGTTCGTGTCTTAAGTTTTGAAAAATGAAGCGAAATTAATCCAAATTGAAAAAAATAGCAAGAAAATGTCCCTAGACGTAAGTTATATGTAATGTAGGTTTCATGGATTAACGAAACCTAGTTATTCTGATCACTGTAAGAAGCTTAACATTCTCCTTCCAAGACAATCCTACAATTTTGCTCTTTGAAGTACCTTTTTTAGCTTCCTTAAGTTTACCTTGCACAGAATTGAATTTAAAAACTTCAAACCCTATCAAATTATTTTTCAAATAGCTAAAACACATTTTCAATACGTAAAACATTTCCGAAGTAATTAACATATTGCATCTCTCGTGGTCTCGAGAACAAATAACAGCAACTCGCTCAAAATAGCGCACCGAGAACGTGCCTGCTCTGAGGAAGACTTCTTCCTTCAACTGAAGCGGTTACAGGAACTCTTACTTTATTTGCGCGAATACTTTCCGCAAAACGCAAGAAACTCTAGAAGTCAGTCAGGAGCTCTAGACAAACATTCCGCCTGCAAGAACGGTTCATAAACAACGATAGCGATCGATATCCAAGGTCAAAGGCTACACTAATAGAAATTGTGTCATTCAACTCCAAGAACATAATTATTGGGTTGTATTTTAAGAAATGTGACAAGTCATTAACTAATTCTGCTATCGTTGAAAATCTAGGAAAATATTTTGTTTATAAAAATACATTATTTCAACATACAATGACATTATTAAGCATGATAAACATTATGTAAATTCTAAATACTAAGGAGGTCATAATGAAAGCACTATACTTCTTGTTTAGAAACAACAATAACATCTACAACAAAGAATTTTATTTCAATTTAAATAAGGAAGTAAATTTATAGATCTAGTGTTTACATACAATATTATTTTATTTGATGTTGTGTTTTAGAAACTTATTTTCAACACTAACTCACTTTATTAGCTTATTATTACTCATGAGTTCTAACTACCAACAATTAAAGAAGATGTATAAGAAATCAGATTAAGAAGGAGTTCGAAACTAAAGTTGCATGTAATGATGCTCTTATCACAAGCAACTAGACGAGAAAGTGGAGAGGACTGTTGACAGAGTCTTGTTCGTTCAGTCGACAAGGGGAAAAAATATTCAGCCTTATTTCACAAATAAAATAATTGAAAATGCACATTAACACTAGTTCCCAAGAAATTCCAGAATATTGGCTTTTGAATTGTTATGTTTATTACAAATTTCTATGAATTAAAATCAGTTTTATGATTTATACCAAACAATTTTTGGTCCTAGCTTTTGTATTATTACAAGTGTACGTATCTTTATACTTTTTCTTTCTCACAATAATACCAATGATACTTTGCAATTATATTTTGTCACTGCGTGTAAAGTTCTTATCTAGGTAAGACGATGTTTTAAAGAAATAATGAGAAAAAAACTGAGGAAAAAATAGTCAAATTATTAGATTACAAACATTTTGAAGAATTGTCATGAAAAAAAAAAATCAATAATATCAACACAGTTGAGTGCGTAGTTGATTCATTTTAAGAAATCTGTTTACTTCGCTTATTGTCCAAAATTGTTTTAAATGGTAGTGATAATAGTTTCTTCTAAATATGATACATAAAAATGGTATTGCCTAGGCTGAAACCACTAAAATGCATTAGTTTAACATACGTGGATAAAGAACAGGAAAACGTAGCTTCAAAATTGCACTGAACCAGTTCGAAGTTTTTTCTTTGCTTATGTTCACTTGAATTCGTCATCAAATTCCATCAGCACGAGTGAACTCCACTGTTACACGTCAAACCTGATCCAAATGTAAATGCAATCGGCGAGCCCAAACAATCTTGTAATTAAGTCTTCAGCAGACAGACAAGAGTCATTCCAACATTTTAAATGACAAACAACAAATTTAAATGATTTATTAAATATTGACAACGAACAGTAAATGACTACTAATAAACAGCCTTATGGCAAAATTCTTGAATCCTTCATGATGACTGAAGCATGTGGTTGGACATATTTTACAGCCTCACCAGCAACACTCCCAAAATTATTTAGAAGGAATAAGCGTAGAGAAATTGTAGTCATTTTAGATTGTCAAGGTGCGAGATATTAAAAATCTTGAATACGTTAATTTCTCCTAGACATTTGTCACCCTGTTGTAAAGCAACCACGGGGCGTATCGTTTTCCGTCCGTGGACGCCGAGCACCATTCCGTCAAGTGGGAGGAGCCTGGACGAGGCGCCCAGAACGGGCTTCTTACACAACCACGAGACTTACGCATGCAAAACGGAAAAAAAGTGGCGCCTCCGTCATTTCGAAGCTTTTCTGACAAGAGGAAGAATATTTGGACACGTCGATATTGAAAGATGGATGTTTCTGGGTTTTTTTAAGGGATAACAAAGGACGTTGGTGTCTGGTGTGGGTATCAGTTCACATCGCAATCCTTCGACGGACAAAAAATTAGAGCAGGAGATAAGGTCATGAGATACGTATCTGGAGATGTAACTCAAATTGTCTGAGAAGACTTGAAACTCGAAATTAATTTCCTTTTGGATCATTGCCATGGAGTCATAATAGAGTGAGGTAATTACTGAGCTTGGTAATTACATCCAAACATTTACCAAATAGTGTACGTACAAAAATTTCAGAAAATATATTTTCATCAATAGAATTATTTTATTCAGCATCTTCATTAAAAACTGTTATCAGGTATTGTATTTCTGATTTTTCCATGCGGAGGACTAATATAACTAGAGCAGCTACAACAAATATTTTGGTATCACAAATTGTATGATGAATCCGACATGAATCTGCTGTGACAATCAGTAACTACAAGCTTCGGACTAACACAAAGAAAGACTCACACAAGAAAAATATTTACGGGGATTGACAACTGTCATTTCTCTTAACAATAACTTGCACTTTTACTATCACTGGTACTCCACGAAAATAATTGCTCCGCAGATCGACAGAGACGGTCTCGACACATCTCGAAACATACACTCGCAACATACTAAAACATGAAGGAACATCTGAAAAGGAGTGTGAATGTTCAAATAATTCCTATGAAGCACACTTATCGACATACCCATCGTTGCCAGCTACATGAAACGGCGTTTGAACAAAGACACACGTCCACTGACACGACGCGCACGAGCACTCACTGGGCGGTGTGTGGCTGGCGGCGAGAAGCGCAGCGGCTCACTGCGAGCGGCGAGCGGAGCGGGCGCCGGGCCTGGCGCGGGGCGTGCGCTAGGTGACGGTGCCGAAGCCCAGGCCAGCGGACCGGGCGGGACGAGACCCGACGCCTCGAGTCACTCGACGCGGGGCGGGGAAGGGAGGGGCAGCGCAGCGCGGAATGAGGTCCGCGGAGGCGCGCGGCCGCGGACAGACTGACAGCGAGCGACGCGGCGGGTCGGTCCGGCAGCGGCGGCGGCGGCACCTCTGGCCGATCGCGGGGTGGCCGAGGGCGGCGGCGGCGGCGGGGGAGGGAGCGTGCTGGCACGCGCCGCCGTTGTTTTCACCGGCGGGGCGGGGCGGGCGGAGGCGGGCGCGATGCGGCCCGCGCTTGCGTAGAACTTCCGGCGCGTGACTAACGGACAACGACGGCGCTCGCGGCAACGGCGACAACGGCAGACGACCCGAGTGACGGAACCCCGGAGCGACACGGCGCATCTCTGCCACCACCGCCCCCGCCCCCTCCGCGCCGCACGTGACTGCTCTTCAAGAGCTCCTTATCTCGCCGATAAGGAAGCGGCAGAGATTTTATCGCGTCATCAGGGGACCTCCTTGTGTAGATGGGGAAGATTGACCTCTTTGACCCGTTGACGCCGTTCTGGAGTGTTGTTCTCGTTGTCGGGATCTGCTTTGAAGTTGTGAAAATTGAGAAATACCACTGATTGGGATTGAATAGATAAGTGCATGATTTCGTTCTCAGTTAACCAGAAGGATTATATAGTTTCACTCACGCGCAAAAGTTTAAATCATTGTAACGTTAAATAATTTGAAAGTCACTTTCATCACAGAAAATTATGGTAGTGTTTCTATTCTTTCTGGCCGTAACACTGTATAGCTTAATTGTTACATTCAAACACTTTTGAAAGTTGAGCTGCATATACTTTCAGAGATGACAATTTTAATGTAACAAGAAAAATAGTTATAGTGAAAATCATGTATCTTTTAAACGCTTCTGTAAGTGCAGTGAACCTATAAATATTTCGAAATTATTGAAGTCTGAATTTTAGCCTCGGATTCTCTTTTATAAAGGATACATTTGGGAATTACATTAAAACTAGCTATGACAAGAATTGCATTACTTTAAAAACCATAGGCGTGAGCAACAAAGAGTATCAGATAGGTGAAATGCATTTCTAGATCCCTTTCCCATTAAACGTTTTTATTTACACTTCTAGCATATTTTAATTATTTTAGTAAACATGTCATTTGAAAATGACATAACATTAACGACTCGAGAGCCTCTCCAAATTGTCAGGTTAAAAAGACATCCAGACATTAAAATATTTAGAAATAAAATATTTTTAATTACGCATGGCAACGAGGTCCCTTTCAAAACTTTAGGAAGCAGCCTCCTTGTCCTCCTTTGTGCGCACGCCTACGTCAAGACCGAATGAACCTTTGAAAACCTCTAACTTATTAGCTCCCCGAAGTGTAGAACATCAGACGCACTATATCACAACAAAATAAGGAATTTTAGGGAAAAAGAATTCTTGTTGAACTGTAATATTATGAGCTGTTTTATGGAAATGATTTATAAACAATTCTGTCGTTCTTGCATTACCGGATATATCACGTGCACGTGTATTTACTTGTAAGAAAATTCTAACATTTTCAAATTGTTGACTAAACAACACCTAAGATTTCCTGAAAATTCAGCGAAATGGGAAAGGAGAGCAAATTACAAGAAATAAAACATAAAGAGTATTCGTAAAGCACACCCTGACAATACTGTACATACTAGAGACGTCAACAATCTTTAATGACTCTATTTTGGTGAAAGGAATCCAGTAAAAGGTTCAATCCAATTCTTAATGCAAACAACGTGCAAACATGGATCCGATAACTTTAATACAAGTTTAAATATTATCGATAGTCATTCATCACTATCTTTTAGAATACTCACAGAACACGCATTGTATTCTCATCACATCTAAAGTCTTCATATTTCATCAGATTACAAGTTTTGCAATCGTCTTCAATGTAAATAAGTAATGTCAGTATACAGTAACAAACGGGCAATCCATTTGCCTGATAGTATAATAATTATGCTTAATTTTTCCAGAGTTGTATGTTGGAAATACTCTTACGCACACTATATTTAGGCACTCACCGAACTAAAGAAGCAAATTTCTGAAATAACTGAAATTTCTTTCTGGCCGTAACCTAGATGGAAATAAAATGAGCTCGAGATAGACCGTAAATTTATACGATTCTCTCAAAATTATGAACATGGCTAGACAGGCGATTCTGAAAGTGCTAAGGCTCGAGATTTGGGAATCAGAAGGAACCAGATGGCACGAAACTCATTAATGAAACAATCGTCCAAGCATCACCTCGTGATCGCTCTGAGCAACTCTCTTGAGCACCGTTTCTCCGGCGGAGGGCAGAGGGACTAGCGGTTATCTTCGACACTAATCATGAGCACGATTCACGTGGTGCGACAAAGAGGTTTACGAAAGTGGAATGTGTGTTACTGGAACGCAACTCTTGATGATCGGCTTTTCATTTTGAATACTTTTTATTCTGTGATTACTGTTCTGTAAACGAGCACAAACCTGGGCCTCTATAATCCCACAAACAATTATATATTCAGCTACAACACTATGGAATTGTGAATATGAACATATAACACGAATTTCCATTTAAAGATGATTACAGACTATTGTAGTCTTCTTCATTTTAAATATGGCTTTCATCATCAGTTATATTTGTTTCAGTGTAATTACTGCATTTGTGAATGACAAAAAAATACAATTGTTCCGTATATACGAAATCGCATTAGAACCGCATTCCTTCACCTTCTCGTTCCAGGCATGAAATGATTATTGATAATACATATAGTAAAGCGTAAGTTAATCGTACAGGCCAATTTACGTCTGCTAAAGTAAAACAAGAAAAGAAATATAAAAGAAAAGATTAGAGGGTGACAACCATTATTTCACACACGCCTGCCGCTAAACAAAACAACATTAAAGGAACAGAGTCAAAGAAATTGAGCGGCAAGGCGTAGGGACATTCGCCATACCCTTCCGTTAGACTTCGTGGTTGACTCTAGCCATTCACGAAGCAAGGTCACTTTGCTCTTCCAACAGCACGGTCGCTGTCCTATCGCCCGCTAAAGAAAGCAAAGAATCGAAGCGAATACCTTTTGTTTTGCTTTAAATTTTTTCTTGATGTTTGTATTTAAAATTCAGGAAAAGTACTAGAACACGTCAATAAATAAGTATTACAGAAGCAATGTTACAATGTTCAACAAAGCGATTTAAAATAGATTAAGAAGGAAGGCAAGATAGCCCTTCAGAATAATTTCTTGAAGATCGAGAGAAGTTCGTCTAAGAAGGGCCAGTTTGATAGGTCTGAAACCAAAAGAAAGTCGTGTTGACGATGGATTTGGAAGTTGTGACGAAAGTATTGAAATGACCCGAGTGCAAACGAACGCATTAACTAATTGAGCACATGGACATAACTTGCAATTATGCTGGCACCAGTAACGAAGCAATAGCTGTCAAAGTGGCCCCTTCTATAATAATCTCTAAATGGCGTAAGAAAGATAGTCTCACATAAGCAAGGTAGCGAGATTTTTTCGATATATGCATCCGTTTAGGTGTTTTTCTTTTAACGTTCCCCCCATACGCCCTAGTTCTAAGACCTATAATGTAATTAGAAATGGCTACGCAAGTGGATCGCCCACTTGGCGAGTCTTGGCCCGAATTTATCTGGGCAACGGTTTGGACGATGCTCGTCGAGTCACCCAGCGGGAAGGGTGGGAGGTTTTTGGGCGCGATGGGCCAGTCTAGTGAAGGCAGGCACGCGGACAACTTAGGGGCTACCGCGGGCACGGGCCCCCAAACTTTTATTTGAGAAACCCGATATAGAAGTTGTGTTAGTGCAGGAGCAACGTTGTGTCCTTATTAATTGATTGAATGATTCATTTATTGTAAAAAAAGATTACAAATATTTGAAAATGGACATAAATTAAAGAAAAATCCCGACAAAAGTAAGAAGAATTACAACCAGACCATTGTTTGTCGCTCACAAAGTCTAAAATGGTAAGTCAATATCCATCATTCTGAAATTATGCAGGTGGATGAGAGAAACTCCGAATTTTTAAAGTAAATTGATGCTCTTCTAAATTAAACTATAATATGACAAGACACATCCCCCAAATATATCTAAAACTTCTACAAGATTTTCTGCAAAATTCTTGCTGAACTCAAAACCGAGTTAAAACTGAATAAGAATGCATTTACTATCCAAACGTTTGTGTAAATAATGAATATCATTGTAGAAATGCCAAGCGAAAATCATTTATTAATTTGGTAAGAGGGAGGAATAATGGCTCGGAAGTCACCATCAAACTGGTTGATTCTATAGTTAGAAGATGGGAGGCCAACATGAAATCAAGAGGACTTCCTATTAAATGTTCAATAGTAATACATTGAATAGAATCAACGTGAAAACGCAGAGTACGAACATTTTCTAAGCATTTAAAATTATCAAATTTTATTTGTTTATGATGTTATTACTTAAAATTTCGTCAATTTTTGCATATTTATTTATTTATTTATTTATTAATAGAACCCCCAAACACCATTTATTTCATGTTGTGTAATTGAAAGCAATGAAATAATATTAAATTTTTGGTCCATCATCCTCTTTCCGAACACGTTCACGACCTATCCAGCGACTTCTCACTTACCTGGTTAAATAACAGAAAAACACATAAGTTATGTTTGGCATATTTTCCATCATGAAGCGCTAATTAATGATTACTACCTTCAGTAATCTTGTTTTCCGCAACCATGATATAAATAAACGAAGGGCAAAACAAATTTGAACGAAGAACAAATTAACTGCACAGAACAAAGCTCTTCAGGGACGAAACACGTAGCACAAACAGCGCAACACGTTCACAAACACTGTTATCAATTCAGAGCTCTCGAGGCCTACCAGTGCAGCAACGACCATCGTAAGAGTTACCGGCAAAGCGGAGTACTGTTGCTTCGCCGCCATAGTTCACATGCGGCGCCGGCCTGGCTGGCGTGCGAAGAAGCCTGGAAGGATGCACAAGAAATCCCGTAGGGCTCGGTCTCTGGAACAAACAGGTTTCCAGTCGCAAGAAGTCGGAGAAAGAAACGATGAAAAAGGATAGGTCCACCAGGGACTAAAAAAACAACTGTCTAGGAATAACTTTTAGGGGTGCGATTTCTTTGAATAAGATCACAGGGGAAAATTAAAGAAAATCATACAATTATTGAAATAAATCTCGTACAATTTATTTTAATATGTCCGCATTAATTGCAAAAATGCTTTGTTTTCTTGTAATTCTAAAATATGTTTTGTTTTATTTTGTTTGAAATTAAAAAAAAACAATAATCACGTATATGTGTAATCATACGATGCAGAAGACCCGCCAGCAAGATGCTGGTGGAACTTCGAATCCGTTCGTTATCAAACCAAGTAGTGGTTGATGTTTTAACCGAACTGAGAACTACTATGGGTGGTCCTTGGTCAGCATATAAGAATTCCCATTACGACCTTCCTTTTGCGAGATTTAGCGAATGTTACCGTCATAAAAATTAGGGAGCTTTAAAGCTTCCAGTTCAACATTGTATATGGGTTTCATGGAGACTCAAGCCTGAAATCGCGAAAATCAAATGATACGAAAGTACAGATATTTATATCGGAATGGTGTTTCTATCAGCGTTACCCCAATTCTTCGTTAAACGATTTGCACGTTAATAAATATTTTTATTTTTCAAAACATGCAATTATTATTTTACAGTAGTTGTCATGACGTAATGGCTAGCGCATACACCTTCCATCGCTGAGGACAGATGAGATCCCCGGTCTATTCACGTGGACAAAACGACCATTAGGGAGGATTTCTCGGGGTTATCCCACTGTGCTGCCTCTCATTCCATTTCTCCACCATCATTCACTTCATCATGTACACATGATATCATCACTTACGAGTCATAATTACCTCAACAGCTGAAAGATCTCTAAATCCTAATTAATAAATATTATTTTACGATCAATGGGTTCATATATTTCTTAAAATTCCAAGGAATTTATTTATCCGAATTTATCCGATTTTTACATCCGAGGAGGTTACCAAAGTAGACCAGTCAGTTTTCCATATTATTTTGTGCAATCTCACGAGAAAAAAGTCTCATAGCACATCCACACATTCGTTTTGCTCACTACATACCTGTCAAGTCTGAGCTAATCAGAATATCTTTTCACAACTCTTTATCGATCTTTACTCATTTTTCGCACATTTTAAACATTACAGTCAAATACATCTAAAGAGTTAATATGTTCTTATAACGACCGATAATATTATTCTTGGCGAAAATTCAAATTACATTTCTATTTTCATGCTCTCATATTCTGCATCATTTACAATTTGTAGTCATGTAACAGGGATACAAGCAGTTCACGTTCAAATCATGTTTGCACTTATCTCCATCAATGATTGTGAGTTACAAAAAAATATCAACCTCTAATGCACTTAAATTCCGCGTATCATTCATTTTCGCGATATCAAATTTCATTTTACAATATTAACTTGTTCTTGATCTGAACCTTGATCGTCCACAAGCAATTGTCCCACTAATGTTCTCATACCAGCGAAGAGGTATGTGCGTTTACGACACAAACGCGCCTAAGAAAGATAGCGTACGTGGTAGCATGAGTGGAACTTCTAGTAAACAAAGCTATCCGCTAGAATGAGGACAACACTGATAAGGTACCTATAACAAGAGTTCGCCAACCTGTACCTATTGAGCAACTGATTTCAAGTCTCTAGTTACATGACATTTCGTGACACAAACTGATGCGAAGTAAATGTGTTTTAACCCGAAGACATATTAGAAAAAAATAAGATTCATGAACATAATTAAAACGTATGTTTTTTAGAAATGCTGCAAAAATGTCAATTGGTTTCATTGTAGGGCGTAAATTCTAATGAAACCTTTAACGATCTATAACAGCGCAACATGGTTAAACCCCTCACCTTTTAGTTCA
>CAXIVR010000002.1:74798039-74819642 GCA_964035755.1 Teleogryllus oceanicus | reverse complement strand
GTTAAATTTGAGATTTAAGTTGTTTTTTTTCAGCAAGAAAAAAATTCTTGTATATGAAAGTGTTTTATGTTCATTGACTGTAACAGCAATTTAATTAGAATATATTTAGTAAGTGGAAAGTGATCTGACTTGAGTTTCTGTTTTAAATGCATTCAATCCACAACGGCCCAAATGACCCTGATCCCCGCTATTCTAATTCGTATTTTTATTTTGCGCCCACCTTGAAAACCCATTCTGAGCTAGCCGGCGGGGGGTGGGTCGCAATACTACCATCCCTTCTGTGACCCAAATCAGTGGCCATGTATTGCCTCAAATCTTCCGAGACAGTTTAGCAATGCGTTGCCCATCTTCGAATCCCCAAAAACGCTCCGCCCCAAGTAGGTGATGATATTGATTAAAAGTCCTTCTCTCCGCCTTTCGAACGTCGACTAACGATATCGCAATCGAAATCTATAGTTCCGTATCCAGTATGACCATTTCAAATGACAACGTTCCAACTAACATTCCAGTCGTTTGGGAGTAAATTGATATCAAAGTTTCATTAACTCATGCGTCAGTCATCTCTTCACATAGTAGTGATTTTTACAGAAGTTCTTGTTCCACAGACTGCAGTCGAGTATGATTTACTTGTAGCAGAGGAAAATATAATCTTGTAGCAGTAGTCAACATTTTCTTCGTTTTTTGTCTCTGAAAATTATCACCCAAATACACAACCATTTAAACATAATAGGCCGAGCTCTCTGTGTCACATCGAGGTCAAGGTGAGTTTGACGCAAACAGAAAGTATTACAAACAATATTTATAGAGGTGTATATATATTTTTGACCCGTGAATAAGCTGAGAAGTGAAAAACTTAATTTACAGGGAGAAAAAACAACTGTCAACGAAGTAAATCAGAATTAAAAATTTAAAAACGAAGGTAATATTGAAACGAAATTTTTTGTATGTAGGTTTTGTTTGAATATCATTAATCCCTGATTTACAAATTTGTTTAAAGTGTTCCCTTTTGCTCATCTGTAAAATTAGATCCTTTTTGACTTATCAGCTTATTCACGGGGGCCAAAGATTGTGACAAACCAAAAAACAACATACGAAAAAAAATGGATCCTCAATAATAGAGTGTTTAGATATGTACTGATGTTTCGATAACGCCATATAGAAAGCCCCCTCATCCAACAATAATATTATACTTAACGATATCAACCACCAATAAAATCTGCTCCCAACCACTTACAATCATGCGCAAAAGTTTTTTAAAAAAGCCCCAAAAAATATCGTCGGGGCCTATAACCTTCCACACATATCAGTGGAAGATGAGAATACCTAAATATATCCCTGGGTCACACTCAATTCATGTCGACCCCTTTCCCAAGGATCTCTCCAACTCTAATTTGAACGACTGGCGCTGACTTCGTCCTCAACAAATTCTAATAAATATCAAGATGACCATGTCATCTCATCCAAGACACATTGAAACCGAGAGGCCGGGATTACTCCATCCAATCTTCATGGAAGACCTTTCACATCAAGTGTAGTATCTTGTTATAAATAGCGCTTACATTTATGCTTTCTAATGGCAATGAACCTACCAAATCCAACCCAACTAAAAATGTATTATTTTGTCAACATATGTACCGAACGGCATTCAAGTTTCATTTAGTAATCACCTACCATTGATTTTCACCAACTTACTTAAAATCTGCAAAAGAGACAACAGACACATTTATTCAACCTGTGCTGATCCTTAATACAAAGAATATGGAAGCAAGAATCCCGATTAGCAGAAAATATCCATCTTTGTTGCTTATTGACATTGAAGAGAGAGAAAACAAAATGTCTCAGCAATTGAGGACTATACGAGGTTTATTGGCAGCAAAAGAAGAAGGGGAACCAATGGAAACCAATGGAATAATCTCAAAGCAAGCATAATTATAAGAAAATTGGTGAACTTTTTGCCTCAAAACGATGAAACCTTCTCACGTCGTGAACAAATAACGCTTTCACGTATTTAATCAGGCATACCAAATTTTCCTAAGCCATATACTAGAAAAAAAACGTAACCCAGTATGTACCTCTTGAAATTGCCCGTTGAAATAATCACGTCCCAGGAATGCCCCAGTACAATTCTGCCAGACTTCAATTTTCAGTTTTAGTTTGTTCTAAGTGATAATATTTTCCAAAGTAATGTAATAAAATTTGTAAACAGGTGTTTGGAAAATATGAAAACTGTATTAGAATAATGCAATCTCCTATTCTTTTCTGTAGTAATTATCATTGATGTAATTTTCATGCTCATATTTTATGTTTTGTATCCATAATAATCATTGTAATGTAACTCAATATTTTAAAACTTAATTTGTCAAGGAAAATGTCATTTATTGTATTTATTTAGTCGCAATGACCTAGCTGTTGATGCGACTTAAACTAAATTCTAAAAATATCTCTGGGGTTGATGTTAGTTCTAATGGTCTAATAAATTATCTTTTTTTCCTTTTTTTCTTCTTCATTATCTTCTTCTTCTTCTTCTTCTTCTTCTCTTCATTATCTTCTTCTTCTTCTTCTTCTTCTTCTTATTATTATTATTATTAAAAAATAATTCCATTAAATTAAATACAGTTAATTTTAAAATATTGTTATATTTTCATTTGCTTAAATCGTACAACGTTTCGACGAATATTTCGTAATTTTCAAGACTTGGCAATTGCGCCAAAATCTTTAAAATCAATAATCATGCCACCCCAACCATTGCAACAGTTTCTCGAGTCATTTAGAACATTCGTTACAGATGAGGCCGCAAAGATCCTTCATTGTGTAATAAGATCCTTTGTATTGACTGATTAGGCTAAACGCCCCGTGAGACGGAAAAAACAAGTGATTTAAAAGGAAAATGCTCTGCCCGCCAGCATCACACAGTGTTTGCGAGCGCAATGCAGCAAAGCGACAGGTGCGATTCTAATTTGTTCTAACAGTTATGTGCCAAAATAAGAAGCTTGTGGACTACAGTTCGCACATTTTTATCAATGTGATCAATCAAAAAGAATGTAACTCATTCAGGTTTTTTTCGGGGTTTTCCTTCATGACGTATGTAATAGTGAGTTAGACTAGTAATAGTATACATTTTATACACACAAAAGACCTTCACGGAAAAAGTTGTTAGAGTTGTCTTAAACTAGTCAGGTTAGAGTTGTCTTAAATTTAAAAAAAAGGAACCTTGAAAGTAATTTGTGTACTAAAAAATTTTTATATAACCACAAACAAGATCCAGAATCTCAAAAAATCATGATTCAAACATTGAGTGTGCAAAGGTGCCTGAATTATTGGGGGAGACCCTTAAATCTGAAAATTCCTGCTCGAGAATAACATTCAATAAGCGCGACGGCAAGACTGATTACCTTTCAAGGTCTATCTACCTCCGACAATTGAATCTGTCATTAACTCACAACGACCAATTTGGGACATACATTTTTTTTTAATAATCACTGTTTAAATATTTTCATTTTTTACATGTGATAAAAATGTACATTCACTACGAGAATTGGTCTTTGGATTTTATGAAATCTATACTCAGTAATTATTTTGAATCATTTGTGTAAATTGTACAGGAGGCATCGCTTCCAAATCCCCCCTGCCCACTCACGATGGGCAAGGTTGATCCGTGGGTTTGGGAGAGATAAAATTTATTTGTTTTTACAGCCTGAATCTTCAAAATTTGGTTACTTTATATGTGAATGGAGTAGTAGTAAAATGAAACGTTTCATCCAAATGGAATTGTCAATGCGTAGACTACTTGTCCCAGGAGAAAATAATTCCAACCTCATTAGTTAATTTTGAATAATTTTTCTACCTACACCTCAAAAAATTGGGTGTTTTAAAAAAAATGTTGATGAATAAAATGATTCTGTTTCAATTTTTTAAATTAAAATACATGGAAGGGAGAAAGGATGTATATTATAAAGGGGAAGAATTTTGGGGGTCCCCAAAAGATATTGATGACAGATGGAAAGTTGGAAGAACTCTGTCGTCGTATTGAAACTGCAGAGACGAAATAATGAGCGATTGTTTAAAATGTTGGGGAACCCACAGTCTAAAAACTGCCGGATTGTGGGTGAATTGTTGAAATTTATTCAAAGATATAGGAAAGATTTCTCAAAATGCTTTTCTTGAACCCCCATCAACATTTCCTGTCCGAAAATCTCAGTGAGGTCAGAAACGTAATGAAAAACGTTTGCACAAGCAAATCCGTTGTCGAGAAGTGATATCAGGGACAATGGTGTCTAAGTATCCTCGCAGATTATTGCTGGTCGCTGGAAAGAGATGTTTTAAATGCCATACACGGAATTAAGACAACAAAGCTGCATCTTAAAAGAATAAACTATTACCATGCTTTCGTTTCATTACTGAGGTTTTTTACTTTATTTCAAAGTTCACTGAGGTGTCATAAAACCATAAATGATATATAGAAACTACTTATAAATTTGAATTCAGGGAAAACGTTGAGATTTTTAAAAATGTTTACCAATATAGTTATCAATCTATACGAGTGGAAAAAAATTTTAAGGACCTTAGGACTCGTAAACCAAAAGTGTCAAAAGCATCATATAGTTGTAAAGGGGTTTGCAATCTACATCCCAAGAAAGTCCTTTCTCTGGAACCGAGGGCTGAGACCTGCAAAGTCAATGGTCCTTGTTCTGCAACATTCAGGATGGAATGGTATAATAAGAATACCTGAGTACCTGATGTAATTTTACGACTTTTCCTGAATCCATAGAGATATGACTGTTTCTGCCTGGTACCTGATCGAAATACGCGGGATAGTTACTATACACTACAAAGGGGTGCTTGAAATTGGCGATAAATCCTCCCGATTCGGGAAGCGAGGAGGGAGTTTATCTGAGAATTTCCAAAGCACGAGCGATATTTAATAGGACTATACCACGAATAAAATTACGTCCAACTGAGTTCCAAAACGCCATCAAAAATTGAAAATAACTGAAACCATGTTAAAATCAAAGATATTATATTACAGTTCATAGGGGGTTTTTTGTACACCGACATAGCGATCGATGAATACCACGTCCTAAGATAGATGAGTCACAGTTACGATCCAGTAGAAAGAAGTGATAAAAAAATTTTAAAAGAAAAAAAAACTTTTGAGATATAACGCCCTGATTGGGCCCTTTTGTATGCATTGGTAAACACTATTGGTTTTAATTTCACCTTAGTCACCTTAAAGTTAAAAGAAATACAATTGACATCAAAAACTTATTAAAACCAATAAAAAAGAAATATTGGAAAGTTTTGATTTTCGTGATAGAATTTCAAAACGATGAGTGTCTCAGTATCAAATGGTTTTGATTTTAATTATGTTTCTAAAAGTAGGGAGCTAGAAGACATTCCCGGTGTATTTGAGAAATAACATTGAACACACGTGTGTTCACGAATGTTAAGCCGGCCCCAATTAGGCTTAGCGTCATTCCGAAGGAATAAAAAATTTTTTGACCAGACGCAATCATTAATCATAACTCACGTCACACGTTTATACTTCACACCATGTCACTAGTTCGGAGGGAAGTAAATCCGGCTGTTCCATGTTGTGATTCACCGCATGTAAAAGATCCTCAAGATAAAAGAAGCTCTGAGCAAAATTGAGATCCGCCTGTTTCGTCGTCCAAGATAATTTCCTCCTTTCTCCGCTAGTGGTGAAATGAGCGTAGCGATATCTGCGTGATTAGACGGAAAGATGGGCCTGATGGCCCGATCATCGCCACGAAAATAAGGCATTAACTAACTAACAAACTAGTTTAAACTTCCATTACAGCAAGTCTGCCCCCCTGGGAAAATATTGATGAAGCCAAGCTGGGAAAACATTCAGATATATGCTATATTAGACCACTACTGCGATTTCTATGACGAAATTTTGCAAAAGATCCACAGTGTCGGCGGTTTCATAATTCGGGTGATGATCATGTGTCTTTACTAGACTTATCAGAGTGAGCCAGACGTTTGCATCTTATTAAATTATCAATGACGATAATTGGAAGTTTCAAAAGTAGTATTTTGCCTCAGATTGCACTCTGGTACCTGCCTTATCTTCCCATCGAGAGATCCGAAGACATCCGCAGCAAATGGTTTATGGAGACAGTCACTGATTACCGTATCCAGAAAACTAACCTCAAAATTATTTGTAATTAGCATTTAATCTGATAAGAGATTTGTTTATTTATCAAAAGTAATTGATATACCACAAAATTAAAAACTAAAAGTTACACTTTTGTTCTTTTTATTCCTTTCCTCTGATTTCATCTCAGGCATTCCAAAAAAGCAAAAATCATTACATTAGAAAGTTGGAAATTCTCTGACGCTCCTGTAGTTCAGGTGGCTTAGATGGAGAGCCTATGTAAACATGACCTGAGGGGATGACGAGACCTTTTATTAGTTGTTTCTGGCATGAAAGGATATCTGTATTTATAAGCAATAAACAAGAGAAATAAATATTCCTTTTCGTAATATTGAATTTTTCAAAAGACGAGAAAATATTATAAATGATCGCTCATGTTTAAGTTGTTAGAAAGACCTCGGTAGAGGTGATGAACATGTCTTTAGTAAAGTAAATAGACGGAATTATTAATCACAACACATTTAGACAGTTTCCTAGTTGCAGTAAGTAGGACAGATAGTGAAAATTAACAATTGAGGAACTTGAAGCAATCAGGAGTCAGCTTACTTTGTTCCTTCCAGAATTAAAGAACCTGTCTGAAAAAATACTATTTTGTTTTTTCAGGAATGACGAAGCAAAAGTAGACTTAGATAAAAAAGAAGAGACAACTTTCAGTAGTTGAAGTAAATCAAAATATGATATACAACGTTTTAAAAGATTTTTAAGACCTAAATAGTTCTGTCCTATTAACTAGTGGCAAATGAAACCAAAATATTCATTACAAAAATCTGAGTCTTATAACGACAGCCTTCTCCAATATAAAATATTGGGACATGAAAAATGTTCGGTGTTTATAGAAAATGAAAATATTAGAATGGAAATTTAACATCATTAATTATATTAAATAATCAATACCCATTCCATCTCAAGACTAGCCCAACCGAAAGATCACGGCCACAGAGAGAAAATATCTGGGGTTCACGAAATGCGTTTCAACAACGTTTTGGGAAATTTAAAATGAGTAGACGTTGAAACGTTATTGATATAGAATATTGGGGTACTTCATATGAATTTGAAGTTTCGGAAATCAAACACAAATAAAGAGAAAAGAATAAGACAGAACTGAAACACTGACAGACTGAAACTGAGTTTTCAAATAAAAATTATGTATTTTCAATCATAAATTTATAAACACACAAAAATACAAAAATCGTACCTACACATTTTATAACCTTAGGGATATTAAAATTGCCCTTTTTTTTTAATGGAAAATTCTACATAAATATAGATGTATTTGAAACTATTATTTTAGAATGCAAAAGGTTGGATAAAAAGGGAATAAGAATTTTTTTCTAATATGACTTTATTGACAATGGTAACTTACATTTTCATTCCTTCAATATATCACATCCGTTATTAATGACCTTTCGCAAAATGTTCGGGAAAGGGCCCACCATCTGCGCGTCTATTTCGTTGCTGTCCCATATTGACCGCCTTACAGCATAATAATATCTTTCTCATGTTTCTGCAGTGATTCTTTCATTTGCTGTGAAGATCACAAACACAGGGACTCTTATCGGGTGAGAAGGTAGATATTCCAGAGATCTCCCGTGCCAGCGGCGCAGGGGAAGTTCTGGGCAGCAGCTGCGTTAACGGCATCTTGCGTTATCATGAAAAATTACGACGTGCTGTTCCGCGGAAATTTCACCGCTAGACGAGGGGTGGCTTTGCGAAGCGTTCAGTAAGAGCAACGTTACCGGCACCGTTGGTGCTATACTGTGATGCAGTATCGCACCATTAATGTCGTACGCCATAATAAGTGATTGGTTTCGTGTCTCCCGCGGGCGCGTCAACTGCTGGTCATTAGTCCGTTAGTGCCAGTGCATGTTTTCTCGGGAGATGACGATGCTCTTCCCCCTGCTGGATGGCGATATCCTGGCGTCTGACCTGCCGTCGGCTGGTGGAGTTCCCCTAACAGGACTCGCCACCAGCGGGGCGCCGCCCCAGCTGGGTCAAGCTGTAAGCTCCCGACCAGTCTCCCGGAATATGTGATGAGTGTAGTGTACGTTAGTGGGAGGGTGTGTGTAAGGGAGGAGGATGGGGACAAGGAAGGAAGAAGAAGTCGCGTGCGGTCCGTGGCCAGTTTGATAGGGCATTCTCTGGTGTTGATCGGAGAACCTGGAAAACTACCGATCAGAGCAGTCGGCCGCTAGAATTCTCCTCCAGACAGCGGCTTCAGATGCGACCTAGCTAAAAGCTAGTGCCGAAAATCCTGGCGCCGTCAGGACTCAGACCTACTACCTCCGGTCAGAAGCGCTGTAGTGACATCCAGTTGATGCGCTGAGCTACCGCTCAGTATCAAAATAAAAATAACTTTCTCACCCAACTTTGTTATCACGCACTTTCTTTGGACGAGAGAACCGGGATGCTTCCATTCATTAGGTCAGGGTTTCAAGTTGTATTCGTATGAGAGACCCAGGTTTCGTCTATAGTGATGATTCCTTCCCCTTCGTACATAGTAGTTTACCTTCCCCTTCATTGCCGGCCCAATAAATCCTGTGCGACTGCAAATCAGTGCCATTGATGGACTTCAGAAATTTCATAGGGTATCAAAGCCTTGCCATTTTGGTAACCCGGAATATTTATGCAGAATGTGGAGCACAGTTTATGGCATACTCCGACTTCTACTGCTCGACGATCTGCGCAGTCCTTCGGCGGTAACATCCAACAATAAACAGAAAGTTGAATTGTGATATTCTCCCCACGTAGGGCTTTCCTGTACGGGGATATCCTTCCCCAACATCTCATCACAATCTGAAATCTTTAACCCAACGTGCAACTGGCAACGCTGAGTCTACAAGCTTCACGCAGTCCTTGAAAAAATTCCCGCGTGCCAAATCTCATGGCTCTTTCAATTTTAGCCACTAACGTTTCTCTACTTTTTGCAAACGAGACATTGGGCGCTCTTTAAATATCTAATCTGTATGATGTCAACCAATTTGAACTACCAATACACTGACAAATTAATGTTCCCGTTCATGCACAGTCCTTCCTTTATTTACTGATGACAGCACACCAACTCGTAGGATTTAATTTACAGCAATATGCTCATTACTTTTTATTGGTAATTGAAAGAAAAAGATTTCAAGTCATCTCAGAATTAAATCATCTCAAGAGATGATTTGTTCACATTCTAACAATTCACACAATTTGTTCCACATTCTCTCATTCCTAACACATTGGTAGTGTATTATTACTGATACACAAAAATAATTTACCACAGTGAAACAAGAGACAACCCTCTAACAATTTCATATCTTCTACTCGTAATATTTAGAAGCCAAAGTCCAACTACATTTTGAGAAGAGACTGACAGGATTTTGTAACTTTAGTTCTATATTATTTAGAGACTCAAAACAGAAACCCTAAACCTTTTTAATTGCAAAATGTGTAAGAGAGAGACTAGAGAATACAATACAATAAATATGAGTAACTAACCATTAATTGGTTTCCTGGCATGGGAAGAAGTGCACAACGCAGAGACTCGACTCAAAACATAACATTACCATTCAACCGCAGGAATCAATAAAAGTCTAGATAGAGAAAAGTAGTCACAGCCAGATGCCGATAACCGGAGAGATGAGACAGTGCTTTGTTTCTTCTCTTGACACCTGCGAGTTCGTTCTCCTTCAACGTTACCAAACTGCAGAGAAGTTTGTAAATAAATAGCATGAGGTTAGACACAATCAGATCTTTTCATCTTTAAGAAAACTAAATTAGGTGAAGGTAAATGATTAGGTAATGAGCTTTGTTTCTTACATTTTCTAAATCAGAAAGAGATGTACAGAAAATGGTTTCTTGTTAATGGTTGCAACTCATTTCAATGACTGTCAGTCATACCAATTTATGAAACTGATCATCATATGCGATCTATGTAACTCATGATGAAGTTCTTCGCGTAATAACTGTAGGTGAAATCCATCGACATACGTTCCTTCAGAAAAAATGAGCTTGAGAATAAAAGTGTAATGAAGCAGTCAATTCAGTAAGAAGTTAATCAGTTGAAAAATGTATATTCTCTTAGAGAATATCTTACAGCTCGCGGACGAGAGTAGAACACACTTCCGACACAATCGGCATTCAGAGAATATCATTGTTTCTTTGAATTTTGCAGATTTTCAAAACGTTTACAAAACAGAGCCTAAGTACATAACGGTGTTCTAAGTACATAAATCTTAATAATTAATAATAATAATAATAATAATAATAATAATAATAATAATAGTAATAGTAATAACTATCCATAACAATTTTATGTAGAAAATGGTGCACACATTTTATTATTTTATGCCATCGTTCAACAGTACATCTGAGACGCCTATCTCGCAGCTAACGGCTAAATACAGTTTAAAATGAAATCATTTGAGTAGTAAAACCTATTTTAGCAAGTTACTTATGCATGAAATATACGAAAGTATATAATTCAATATTTCTCAAGATACAAGCACAATACTCTCATATTTTATTTTATGCACAAAACTAATGTTTCGCTAACATGCAATTTGATGGAAGTAACAATCAATATAACTTTTGTGGATGGCTCTAATATCGAAGTGCCGTATGATCTTTGAATAGATGTCGAGCGATCACATATTTACCAGCTTTGATCAGTGATTGCAGCAAGTAATTATCGGTTCCCTTTCCCATCCTTGCTTCCCCTTCCCTCTCTGAACCGTCCCCAGGGCGTTTCCGGTACCAGTCCTGACTTCATTTCCTGTTCGCACTCGACTCTGGTTTTCGAGATCCGGTCTGCGTTTCGTTTTCGATTCGCGCGGTCGGCGCCGGTTGGCTGCCCTGGCGTGGGGGACTCACCACGTCCGACCAGTCGCATCGCCAGGCGCATCGCAGTGCACGAGCGATCGGTGAGGCGGGGCGGACGTGCTCGGCCGGCCAGCGGCGGCGAGGCGACACCAGGGCATGATCTTCAGCGTGATGGGGCGCCGCCTGGAACGAGCAATCTGCAACACACCGCACAACAATTGCTGCGCCGCTCCTCAGATTGTTCATGGACATCGATGCACACAAGCAGAAATGGGACATTGCAGAAAAATGTACAGAGTGAGTCTCGTAACTTAGCCCCTCCTGCAGTTTTTGAACACTTGAAATCATTGCAATGCAGTTTTCACGGAAGTGCATGAAGGAATGAATAATTTATACACGTTTTCATTTTTATTTTTATTATTTGTTTTTGCAAGATATTAAGGTAGCTTTTTCAAATGGATATGGATATATATATATATATATATATATATATATATATATATATATAGAGAGAGAGAGAGAAGAGAGAGAGTCTATCATGACGAGCGTAAAAAGATAATCAGTGATATACATATTGTCATATATTAGATGAGCATTTTCTTGAGTAATTTTTATTTTTTGCGACTCATGTTTAACGGATATTGTATGCTCCGAGCACGTGCGAGCAGGAGAAGCACTACGTGATCAAGTCTCAAAAATAAAGGTTACTCAAAAATACTTATTTAACGTATGACAATATGCATATCATTGATTCTCTCCTTACGCTCGTCATGAGACTAAAAATATGTGAGGTTCCTTTGAAAAACAAAGTTCCATCAATATCTCGTAAAATACAAGTAACAAAATCAAAACGAATGCCCGCATTAATTAGCCCCATTTCCTCATGCGTTTTCGTGAAAACAGCACTGCAATAACTTCAACCATTCAAAATTAGTGGAAGTGCTAAAGTTACGGACTCACTCTGTATAGTAGACGAGAGTGCCTTTACCAGGATCTTTACTAGTCGCGCGACTTTCTTGACGTCTGAGCTCCTAGTGCTCAACACAGCGCGACTCGGTACGGTCTGTCACAACATTGGTCTCACGGAACGGCACGGCAAGATTGTCAGGGCTGCCAAGCTCTGCTTCAAATGAATTCAGTTCTCGCGTTTTCGCTGTTAGTGTTGTGCCCTGTGATGTATTCGATTCGGATTAAAAATATTAATATAGTATAGTATTAATAATGTTACAGTTGGCAACACCGTTGGATGTGACGTCAGGAGAAGCCTCCTCTCCCGCACCCCGGCTGGGAGACGTCAAGAAAAGTCGCGCGATTAATACTTTGCGAGTAACATTCAAGTTCACAACAGTGTATTGAAGGCAAAACTGACCGACACTTTCTGCGTAACATACTTTCTAATTCCGAGTCTTAACTTGGATATTTTACTTCATCAAATCATTACAGAAAGCTTTATTTAGAGATTGTAAAACAATTTACTTAAAATATTTAATACACAAACCGTTCCACACAGATTTACACGTCTATAGTACGTGACCTACAGTCGTTTCAATTCCTTCTTACAGCCAATAGTATTGTGCCATGGACGAGATCCCCGAGTGTAAATTCTGTAAGAAGAACAAAAATGTACAGGAAATGAATGGTAGTGTGTACGCAACCCCAAAAAGCATTCCAGGGAAACTATGTGTAGCTAAAAGGGAACGCTGAAAATGTGTCAATGGGAAAAAAGGAAACGAGAAAGGGGATATCCATCATTTTGTAAAAAGGGGAAACGATCTTTCTTTTGGGGAAAAAGCAAATATGGTGAGTTTTAAATATAATTTGTTTTTTTTCATGTTTTGGAAAGCTCCACCCCGGGTTGACTACTAAATCCTGATCTGAAAAGGGCCCTCCAGAAAAATTTTTTAAAGATCCCCGTTGGGAAATGATGTCTTATATAAACTAAGACTTTTTAGTATCCATATAACGCCAATTTGGTCCCCAGTTTTCAGGATGATTAAATAAGCTTTTTTGGGGCCCTCCCAAACGACAATTTCATTCATTTTTTGTTCTTAAAAACAAGCTGGCTTTAAAAATTTTGTTGGCATAAATTGGGGTAAATTTCCGTTGGTCAGATTCAAAAAATGTTCTTAAAACCCGCAGGGGCCCGGAGGGGGGCCTCCATCAATTTAAGGGCATGGCCAATAACTGCGCCAAAAACTTTCGGATTACGTTCAAAGCAACGGGAAAAAACTCCAAGCCACAAAATACCTATAATCCAAGATTACAAAAAAAATCATTCTAAAAACTTTCCCTTATTTCTTAAAAGAAATCATATCGAAAAAATTTAAAAAATTTCTTTTTTATATGCACCAATATAAGCCCTTGTAACTTTTTTTTTCATGTGTTTTACTCCCAAACATACCCCAATGATTTAAAGGGTATGTTAACGGAACAAGATGGTTGTCTCGATTGACTGATTTTTTCCCGTTTTTCCGGGCACCAAAACGTTTGTTTTTTTCCGTAAGGGTCGTATGTTTCATCGGGGAGGGCTGCGTTTTTCCCCCTTTGTGGATCTGCCCCCCTTCCCCTTAAACGTGGGTTTTCGGGTTTTTTTCCCAAAAAAGGTGGCTGGGACCACCAGGCCCCCACAACCCAAATGGGACTGCAACCCAAAGGGTTTCTATTTACCATTATAAAAAACAAAGAAGGTCTAGGGACGACATTCAAAAGTTCTCGGTTGCCCCGCCCCTTTTCCCTAGCAATAAAACAAGTACACTTTTTATGTGAAAAATTAAAAGGGGAAAAAGGGTCCAACTTTGAAGATGATTAAGTACCATTGGCGGGTTAAACATGAACATAACGATTGTCACAGTCGCCCGATTTTTAAAGCAGGAGAGACGATGAAAAAAACCCTCAAAACCCGGCTATTTTAAATAAAGTAATATGTTAAGAAGATGCCCCTTTTTTTTCTTTTTAAAATTTTGGGAAGTGACTCTTGAGCATGATTTTTCATGTAGAACTATAAATAAAGGATAATTAGATATCACAAACAGCCCGAAAACAGTTAAATTTCAACAAAACCCGGGCCCCAAAGACGTGCACAAAGGAGTTCAATTTGAATTGAAAGTAATTATGCCACGTTGAGCACATTTTTCCCAAAATTTGGTTTGGGGCAAAAGCCACTAACTTAATTTTGGGGAAACCCAAAATCCTACTTTTGAAATTTTAAAATGCAAGGAAAAATTCCCTTTTTTTCCTCCGAAATAGATGGGGGGGTTATTGAAACCTGTTGCTTTATATTTTCAAATTGTTAAGGAAATCAGATGGTCGTCTAAGCAGGGCATAACTACAACACAAAGCATTTAGGGGAAAAAAAATAGATGTATTAAATGTTTTTTTTTTTATGTCAGGCAGAAAACACTATTGGATCGGGCCCCCAAAAAAAAAACCCCGTATTAATAAAATATCTTTTTGGGAAAAAAAGTGGAAAGTTTTTTATGGAAAAACAATAAAAAGATGAAAAATCACCATTTTCCCAAAAAAAAAATGGGGTTTCTTTTAAAAAATAGATGGAGTTTCAATGAAGGGGGGGAAAATGTTTCTTCCATAAAAAAATTTGGGAAAATTTTTTGTCTCCCCACTGGAGCCTTTTAAACGAATTAAAAAGCAAGCCATTGGAGTTGTTTTCCCTTAAAGAACTCTGAAAAAGGGGGAGTTGGGAGAAGAATAAAGATAGTATATCATTGGGTAGATTAAAAAAGATATTTGGGGAAAAAGGGCATGTCTTTGGTTAAGACCTATGAATGATGAAAACAGATAACTTAGCTTCAGTTATTTTATAAGAAGACTAAAATTTTGAGAACAAAAATCGTGTAAAGTCGAATTTTATCTGGTAAAAATAGTTTGATGTATATTTTCAAGTATTTTTCAGTTTTATAAATAGATTACGAGATTTAGTAAAGTAATTAAGTATAATACAAAGGTAATAGCTTGAGTAAGTTCTGATATTCTAAATTAGTACTACTTTTCATAATTAAATATCTTTTCCAACAGTCTGTTGATTAATCTATAATTAAATATCACGATTTCATTTTGATAAAACCTTTTTAATTTCATTACAACCATTTTAAAAAAGTATGAAGGATACTTAGTCTTATATCAATTAAGTTTTTTAGAATTAATTTTTTTTTTGAAAAACTTTAAATTACTACAATTTAATATTTTTCCTCGGGAAATCAAGGTTTTACATCCCTCCTGATTATTTACCCTGAAAAATAACCTAAATACGCCTTTAATGTAATGGAAAGTTGAAGTTCTTACGTTAATTTTTCGTTAAATTTGGTAAACGGTGGTTGATCTGCTCTTTTCCGGAACCTTTTGGGAACTATTATTGAGAAAATTAGTTTTTTCCCATAATTTCAATAAACAGAAAAATACTTACAGCAATGCAGTCCATAATCTTGAATCAGAAATGAAGAAAGACCATTCACCAAATTGGGTGAAACAACGGCACCGGTTAACTCGATTTAATCGTTATATTCTTTCATGTTTATTTCAATATTTCAATTCTTATAAGACGTTCAAGAATAGGGAAACAAAGAATCATCACAACGATTTACATTCAAATAGATCATGAAAATTGTAATTTATTAGAATGGTTGAATTCATGAATTATTTCTTTTACAAAGCCTGTCTGTTTATATGCTGTTCGCCAGAATTCTTAGATGTTATTCTTATAATTCCTTTTTGTTTTAATACGTTATTTCATTTGAAAATAATATACTTAAGAGTCTAAGTTAGACTTTGTATGAGGGGAATGGAAAATGAGACGAAGGGGAGTTTATTTGTTTTACATCTCAGCACCAAATGATTTTGAAATAAACGAACACGAGACGAAATTTTTTTCTGATATTGGTTTAATTACACTCAGAATCTTGAAGGAACAGTTGATACATTTTGGTGTGCATAGTAGAAACGCACAGATGGATTTGACTTGACAAATTGACTTTTCGTATCAAGGACCCACAAACATGGATTCTGGCTACCACGTGTTGGGAGGATTTTGTTCTTAATTTAGCAACTAGATTTATGCACTTTTTCATTATTAGGCCCGGGTAATGAATTTTTTTCTCCCGAAAATCCCTTTTTTTCATAATTTTCTATACTATATGCATCTCCATCATATCAATCCAGTCCTCCGCAGTATCCTGCCAAAATCCATCCCTTTCCCCTTTCTTACATTCTCTCCCCACACTTGTTTCAAACCCTGTGCCTCTTCCTCAGAACCTACTCCGTTTCTCCCAATAAAATACATTTAAAAAGCGAGATTAAATTAAAAACTGTATTTCATTTCAAAAACAGTTCAAAATTGCACTCTAAATAAATAATGTATAAGAAACTTCTAGCGTAAATACTGATATGAGGATATTTAAAAAGTTTGATTGATTAAAACGAAACTAAAAATAAAACAAGTGTCATTTTGCCTTGTTATTCAGTTCATTTAGCAATAAGTAAAACGTTTTTAAATTTTGGGAACGTTTTAGCAAAATGGCGTTTGAGCGTTTTGAAATGTGAATTTTGAGACATTTCTACGAAAACGTGAGTTTTAGAAACTTCATTAGACAGCATTTAAAGCCTTACTCACAAATGTCATATAGTTTTAAAATGTTCGTATTTAAAATATAAATGAAAGAGATGTAAAAATTACATTTGTAAAATTTAAAAAAAAGAATACAGAAGAAAACGTTCTTACTAGAAATTTAAAGAAAATCTGAGTCATTTTAAAAAATTTGTGAAAATTTTCCAGGGCCTTCATGTAGAGTTGAAAAAACTACAACAGTTTAGGAAGCATTGTTCAGACGGACGGAATTTTAATATACATTTTTCGGTATCAAGGACCCAAATCATGAAGTCTGACTACCCAACGTGTTAGAAAGTAATTTGCTCCCATCGTTACAAGATTATCCACTTTTCTTGATTAGATCGAGGTTTTCTGTAAAAATTCCGTTTTCTGACCCAGCATAACTGTGTATCACATGTATTTCTAATATATACGTACGTATACGAGAAAGGAAAAAATTGATGTAACTTGTAAATTAAATAAGATAACCTGACGAGCTTGTAGTGAAAATTGGGAGGAGGATTATGCAAGTATAGTTAAGGAGCAAATGGAGCAGGATTAAAATAAATATTGTATGAGACTTTACGTCTTCTGAGTTTAAAGGAGGGAAAAAGAAAATTAGTTTTCCTTTTGCAGAGAATTACATTCCATCAGAAAACCATGAAGCGTGGTTTAGTGAGTTTTTTGCACTTGCTTTCTGCATAAAAGAACTCAATTTGAAATTTTAATTATATTTATTCATTATAGGTTTGTTTTAAAGTATACATGTTGCTTTTGCACGAAAAATGTGCGGAACCCAGTCCCTAAAATTTGGGAAAAGAAGAAATAATTAGATGCGTTGTAGAGGTCTGCAAGGTGATCCATTAGCTCTCTCGTATTTTCTCGAGCTTTCCCCTTCTGTGCTCTATGTGTTTGGAGCGCTGTGCTTATTCGCAGACAAGAACAATGGCTTAGACGACTTCCTTCGCCTTTTGAGAGAACAATAGAACCTGCCATTTGTTTTAAAAGGTCACAGAACTACGTAAGAAATAATCATGAAGAACCTTTAGTCTTATATTCTATTTATAACAATTACATTTATAGGAGAAATAAAAAAATACGAACACTTTTTATTAACAAATAAATATTGTATAGTTTTTTCAAAAGATGGATCATTTTAAGTCATCAATTTTTTCCCTAATTAATATTTCTACACTATTTTCTGGCAGTATTTATCATCTGCGTTATTACTTTCTCGCTCTTTCGAAGACACTTCATAAAAAGAGAAAGTTTTTAGCCGGGAAAACGGCGATTTTTTTCTTTCATTTGCTGATTTTGCTGTAGGAATAAGAATTAGTCTACCAATTTCTGACAATCTATTGTAGTAATAGTGTAATTATATAGTTATATTGCAAAGGATTCTCTTAACATTGATACTTTAGCCAATTCTCGCAAATCTGCATGAAAATCCAATAAACTTTTCAATATAAAGCCTTCTGTAGGAAAAAGAGTGGTTGACAAGCAATATCACAAAGTTGATCGAAAGGGTTTTCTCGCCAATGGGAATCCAAAATCAATTTACTGGATTAATTTTTGAGGAGAGTTTTGAGGCGATATCAGAAACGCTACTGCAAAAAGAAATGTAAAAATAATCGAGTGATTCTCAAAGGATTTCATTGGATACAATCAAACTGATTATGAATGACTTTTTAACCTCTTTGTTACTGTGGTGCCGCCCGTGACTAACGTGACGAAAGACGTCTTCACATAAACGGATGGATCTTTACAAATTTATCTACGAATTCAATTCCTAAATCCACAATTTTGAATAAATATTTTTAAATATAAAAATATAATACATTTTAAAGAACACTATTTAAGAAACTTAATCCCATGGTGAAATACGTTTTGTAGTTACTTTTTTTTTACTTAATATACTGTGTCTGTTTAAAAATCACATAAAACATCCAGTCCATCTAATCATTTAAAAATCACATAAAAATCACAGTTTCATTTTGTTCTCAATTTTTAAACCCCTAATAAAAAAATCGAATTATACCTCAAAATACAGAAGTTTAACATATTTTTTTTCACAGAACTTTTCAGAAACACAATTGATGAATGGAACAATCTGAGAAATTAAGGTCAATAAAGGGGCTAATGTTTCTGCTCATTATACTCCAACTCTTCTGAGTTTTCATAAGAAATTATTTCAAGTATTTTCGTTCACCAATGCATTACATTACGAAATATATCTGAAAATAAATGTTAATGTTGATTAATTTATAATCACATGTCATAAAGTATATTTAATCTCAAATTACTGTCAAAATTTTAACAAATGATACATCACGGTATTCCCCTTTATTCATTCCTCTTACATCATTGCTAGTAAGAAAAATATGTAATTTTATTTAAGAAATTACAGATAATTAAAGTTTTATATTTTTGTACAAAACTATCTCTGGGCATAATTTCTTGCTCCATGAATCGGTTTTGAGCAAAATTGCATTTTATCGAAAATCCTTCAGAAGTTAAGGGTCGCCCGTTATTGATGAACACCCGGGATAATTGATTTTTAAAAAATTTTTAACTTAAAATGATGTAGAAATTTCTTGTATACATTTAATATTAAACATGTTTGTAAATTCATTATTTTATCTTTTAAACCCCTGTATTCGGATTATAAATGAAATATATTGTCTTAGTCATTCAATTTGTATGAATAAGCAGGGCCTTTTACGGAAATTATATAAACGGAGGACAATTCGTAGCTGTGATAAACTATTCTCGTAAAGAGGATGGATTGACGTTGAACTCTGAAAAAAGAATGCAAATAAATTTCTTCAAAAATTTTGCATTTTTATCTGATATCGAATGAAATTAGATCTGCAGAGACAACAGGAGGTTTAAATTTTAAAGCAAAACTTGTTTCAATGCGTTACCTGATATCATTAGTGGCGACGTAATTAAAAGAAATGAAAAGCAGTACCGTGAAGCATTAAAAGTATTTACATTGAAGCTACATTGTAGATACATGGGTGTTTGTGAAGGAAAGGCATGCGCATTCGTGTGTTTGGTGTGCGCCTTTTGTGTGTGTATGTGTGTTGTGAGACGCAATGCTATGGTATCATTCAACTCCCGTAAACCAGAGGAAGATAAGCGAAGAACGCAGATGGAGCGCACCCCACGGAAGAACCAAGGGAAGTTGTTTGTCTATACGAGTATTTACTAGATAGGTTAATTAAATTGTCATTTCAAACAAATTATTTTCAAAGGATTGATGCAATAAGATTTGTTTGTTACTTTCATTATTATTTTCCTAAATTCTATCTTTTACTATCTATAATACCCGGGGTAGAGAATTTTATGTAGTGCCACAATAAGTGTATTTCAAGATTTTGATGGAAAGAAACATTTAGGATTCTGTAGAAAATGTATTTTAATACATTTTTTTCCGTTTGTAGAAAATTATCTCCTAAACCGTACTAGAAGTTTATTCAAAACCAATGTTCTTCGATAATTTTGTCAGATTAGAATACGTTTTCTTTTGATGCATCGGGCCTGGATTGTCAAATCACCTCCGTATGTTGTTGAATCCATGATTTAGTGCTGAAATTCACGCGCTCGATTTCAAATCACAGACTGAGTCTTTTTATTTTCTTCACCTACGAATACTTTATAAGGCATATTTTGTAAGGAAGACTTCGTAAGGGTAAACCTGTTACTAAATTTAGGGTAAAAACCTCCAACCCCGTGATGTATCCAGAATCCAAATTTTTTTGTTCTTGATGTCGAAAAATCGATTGACAGCAAAACGTCCGTGTCTCTGACTGTCCATTATTAAATATTAAAAATTAACTGTGGCTCCTATATCAATATCACATCCGTTCCCATTCTTTTTTATATATTCCGATGCTGAAGACAAAGTGCGTTTTTTTTAGTATCAACTCAGTTGATCCGAAATACGTGACGTTATGAAGGTGTTCTCATTATCCATAAACCTCTGGTTAGCGATGCGTAGTTTTGTTTGTTTGCATGTTTATAGGACGATTGTTTAAATTCTCCTGTTTGTGGGCAGAAACGCCACAAATAAATCTGTTAAACCGGATCTCTGTAGACGATTATAATTCCATGTCTTTCAAAACACCGCAAATTGTATTAAAAGAAGTGATTTAACTTTGTAATTGATCAGCAAATGTCTAAATGACAATTTTTGTTTCTAGAAAATACAATTCGCACTAATGAAATTATTCAGTAGCACCTCCACGCTGTAAATTATTCATCATCTATAAAATGATTTTATTACTTAGGATATCCTGTTTTGAGGAAATGTTCTATTTTTTTGTAACTTTATTAACTTCAAGCATAAAGTACTGGAAAATTACTTTTTTAAATAATATACGTAATCATTTTTAAAGACCTTATTTTTAAAGCATTTTTTATTTAAGACAAAAATATGTCTTTAAATGATGTACTTTTGCAAACATTTAGCAATGATTCAAATTTTAAACTTGTCAATTTTTTTAAAATTGAATTTCAATGAAAATTTCTTTGTCTTTTAGCTATTTAAGGATGTTAAATAAAACAGTAGCCTTTTTTTGACAAAATTAACATAGAATGTAGATAAATCTCATTCTGCAAATAGTTACAAAAATGGCGGTAGAATTTGATGATGATGAATGATGTTTAATAAAAAAATAATAATAATAATAATAATAAAAAATACAAAACCCCGTAATAATAATAATAAAAAATAATAATAATAATAAAAAATAATAATAATAATACAAAAACCCGTGTGGGGACCGGGGATTTTAGTAGAATAGCACCACGGATCTCTCCCAGTCGTAGGACTAACTGGAGCAGCTGTTGCTGTTCCTTCCCGGAAATTTATCCACCTTCATTATCCCTCTTGCCCTGTCCTAAATTGTCCTCGTCTTTTCCTTCCTCAGGTGAAATACGAAATCCCCATGATATCCTCATTTTTCTTCCCCTCTTCCCCAAGTCTTCTAGTCCAACCCCACTTGTTAGCATGGACAACTGT